>JAOSBN010059668.1:0-13927 GCA_027563595.1 Erythroxylum suave | reverse complement strand
TGCCACTAATTTTGTAATTTTTCAATATGTATATTGGGAGATACGAATTGTTGATTATTGACTGAATTTGTTACATTATTGACTGAATTGTTGTTTTCTAAACTCCATGGACTAAAATCCTTTCAAAAATACAAAAGTCTCAAAATGATCTTACCTTGATTCTTCACCAAATAAGGAGATCTTTAGCTCAAAAGGAAGCTCTTCTCTTCCTCTACTTGTTTCCTTTCTTGAACAATCTCAAAATCTCTCTTGAGGACTAAAAAAAGTCACACTTCTTTTTCTCCTCAAATTTTGTTCTTCTTTCTTCTTAAAATGCAAGACAACACTTCTTCTTCCAATTATGCCCTTAATGATTGAGAAGTGTCCTATTTGTCCTCCCATTTATGCCTTATGTCTTTTATAATTAAATGTCTTGCCAAAAATACCCTTGAACATTCTGACATAATATTACTGAACTTGTCTCGGGACAAATGGCATAACTTTCATTATACTTCAAACAATTACAAGTATTCTTTCTTCTCTTCCAGAGCCTCTTCAGGTTTCTTACATAAAGTATTCTTTCTGCTAACATAGCCTCTCCAGGCTCTTAGCCTTTTCTTTCTCTTACTAGAAAGATAGTGTGAGCTTTTGTTACAGTAGGGTTAGCTCTCTAAGTATCGCACTACAAAATTTCTCTTTTCTAAGTAAGCACTTGAAAGCTCAAAGATCAAATGATTTCTCAAGAGTTGTAAGATTCGTAAGATCTTCGACTAAGACTAGTATTTATAGCCTAAGTTTCTAACTGCTTCTTGATTCTTGATAATTGCTTCTTGAATCTTGAAAATCGTTATTTAGTTGAGTTATGTAACTAACTCCAACTAAGTAACCATCCGACGTATAGATGTAACTTATTCTTTGTATCGTCTGTGTTTTCAACTTTGTTTATGCTTTACGCTTCGTTTGTGTTTTCCTTGCTTCTGTCTTTCCTTGCGTCTACCTTTCCTTGCATCTATCTTTCCTTGCATCTGCCTTTCCTTGCGTCTGTCTTTCCTTGTGTCTGTCTTTCCTTGCATCTGTGTTATGACGTCATCACAGGCGATTCCTTGCATTGGTTTTTTCCCTTACGTCTGTGTTATGACGTCATCATAGACGATGCGTCTTTACCTTGTGTCTGTGTATTCCTTGCTTCTATGTTTTCCTATCGTCTGTGTTTTGGTGACGTCATCACAGACGATTCCTTTCATCTATATTTTCCCTTGCATCTGTGTTATGATGTCATCACAGATGATTCCTTGCGTCTGTACACTCTTACGTATTCCTTGTGTCTATGTTTTCCTTGTTTAAGGCCTTATGCCTTATAACCTTAAGTGTCATGCCCAATTTCCCTTACGCAATCTTACAACTTTAATACTTCAATTCAATTAATCTATGTCATAAAATCTTACCAACATTGACATAATAATTAACTCCATAAAATAATCTCTTAAGGATCTCATAATTTATTTAAATCATGCTTATTCCTTAAAAAAAAATTAGGGGGCCAACACATCACCTCTATCAATTATCTCCCTGATCAAGTGATATCTCTTGAGTACATGCTTAAACCTCTTGTGAGATCTTGGTTTGTTGGCTTGAGCAATAGCCCCATTATTGTCACGGTATAAAAATATTGGGCCTACTATGCTCAGAACCACTCCAAGTTCCATAATGAACTTCTTGATCCAAAAAACTTCTTTCACCGTTTTTGCAGCTACAATGTGCTCTGACTCGATCGTCGAATCTGCAGTCTTCTCTTGTTTGGAACTCTTCAAACTGTCTACTCCACCATTCAGTGTGAAAACATAACTTGACTTGGATTTTGAGTCATCCTAGTCAGAGTGAAAACTGGCATCTATATGCCTGCTCCCTACTAGATCTTTATTTCCATATAATAAGAATACATCCTTAGTCCTTCTCAAATACTTTAGGATATTATTGACAACCACCCAGTCACTGTCAGAAGGATCTGATTGATATCTGCTCATAATACTTAAAGCATACGCTATATCAGGTTTTGTACATAACATAGCATACATGATTGATCTTACTTCTGAAGCATATGGGATCATACTCATGCGAGTCCTCTCATCTTCCGTCTTGGCACATATAGATTTTGAGAGTTTTATCCCATGAGTTATAGGAAGAAACCCTCTTTTGGACTACTCCATGTTAAATCTATTTAGCACTTTGTCTATATATGTTGATTGTTAAAGACCTGGCAACTTCCTTGATCTATCTCTATGGATCTTTATTCCTAATATATAAGTTACTTTTCCAAAGTCTTTCATAGAAAAATTCTGGGACAACCAAACTTTGACTGATTGCAAACTTGAGATATCATTTCCCATTAGTAATATGACATCCACATAAAACATAAGGAATATGATAGCACTCCCACTAATCTTCTTTTATGCATAAGGTTCATCAGGATTTTGTTGCAAACCAAACTCCTTGATTGCCTCATCAAATTATATGTTACAACTCCTAGATGCTTGCTTCAATCCACAAATGGATTTCTAAAGCAACGTACCTTTCTTCCATCTTTGGATGATAAGTCCTTAGGTAATATCATATATACATCCTTAACTAGGTTTCCATTTAGTAAAGTCATCTTTGTTCACTCAAGGTTACACCAGCTAAGTTTAACTATTTATAACATGGTAATTACCGCAAGCGCACAGGTTGTTCATGTAGTACCTAAGGTATTGATCCTATGATTAAGGGAACTAGTCCTAAAATCTAAGACAGCTAAGTTCACAATACCTAATTAATTAACTAAAACAGAAATTAAATTAATCAATAATCAAAAGAGAGAAATTAAAGCACCAAAACAATAAACAAATAATAACTCACAACCAACCCGAGATTAACCGAGAAATTACCAAGGGAGAGAAAGGGGATTTAATTCAAAATTTAACAAAACCTAAAAAATTTTGTAACTACCGAATTGATGGGCCTAGATGGTCCTAGAGTGAATTACTCTCTCTCGAGTTATAATTTTTAACCCTAATTAATAATCCCTAATTCAAATTATAGAAATTACGGTCTCTTGATCTGTAATTGGTCCAAAACCTCAATTAGTTCTAAATTTTCTATTAACCTACTGGGAATCTATGCTCAATCTCTCGTTACACGGCTCTACTGGTTTGAGTCAATTCTCTACCTATCGATTTACCAAACTCTTGTTAGCCCAAATTGATGATTTTTAGCCGGCTCACCCTCTTAGTTTATTGCCAAATTATTACACATAGAATTGAAATTGCAATCTAGCAGTAGAAAATATAATCAATTGAATTTCATTAACCTAAAAAATTAGCATCCAAGGGTGAGTATAGACAAGACTCAACATTCACATAATCAATACCAACACCTATTTCAATTCTATATAATAATAAAATTGAAATACATGGAGATACTCTTAGGAACAGAATCTCGACAATGGCAACGGTGGGAAACCACCTATTTCGAGAAGTACTTCGCATTTAGCTCGTCTCTGTGTCTCTCTTCCTTTGTCTCCTTCCTCAATCTCTTGATCACTCTCTACATTCTCTCTCGGGATGACAGAATCTCACTCTTTGCAGAACTTTTTGGCTCTCTCTAATGACTGTTGGCAGCTGTTAGGGATTGTTCCATTTATTCTTTGATAGCCCTAGGCTAAACTCGAGGTCAAAACGACTCGAAAATTAATCCAAAAATAGAGTTTTTACATCAGCTCGATTTAGGACACAATCGTGGATCTTCATGTCATGATTGTGGCCGGTGCTTTACCCTTTCTGTCATGAGTGTGGCTTGGAGTGCACGATCGTGGTCTAGCTGTTTCTTTTTCGTCCTTCTCTATCATGACTGTGGCTTATATGCACAATTGTGGTCTTTGTCCTTAAGCCCAAAACTCTTTAATCTTCACCGTTCTTCCTTGTTTTCCTTGTAACACTAGCACACACATTAAGGTACCTAAAAAAATATACAATTTAAGCTCAAGAATTCCAATTAACCCATAAACATACTTAATTGTATAAAATAACCTAATTAAGTTCTAAATGCATGCTCAACACTCACTTTAGCACTAAATGCATAACAAATTAAACTCTAAAACATCATGCAAAACATAACTATCAACATCCCCACACTTAAATGTTTTCTTGTCCTCAAGCAAACAAAACAACGACACATAACACAAACACACAATGCAATAATGCGACAATGGCTCTAATTTCCATGAAACAGATTTAACCTTGGACACAACTATTCAAATTATGGAAAATCATTAACAAGCAAAATAGGTTGTTTAGGGTTTATGCTTAATACATGACTAAATCAAGACCTAGATGTTAACTTAGTTACCCTTTTCAATTGTACACATACATTGATAATTTTTCGGTCCCTAAGGCTTTTGTAGCTATTCTTAAGTATAAATCCAGGAAAATTCAAGCTTATTACAAGTCCAGTAGATTTTTTAATTAAGGTGACACACAAATTTTTTTCGGGACTTAGCCTTTTACTCGAAGGCAAACGTTTGTGATGAATGTCGATCCATCTACTCGACTAAGTCATTTATTAACAGCTTGGTTGAAATGTCATTGTAGCCTTTTTATGCGAAGGCATACATTTGTGATGCATGTCAATCCAGTTACTCAGCTATATCACGTTTTCAATAAGCTACTAGCTCTATTCATAACTCGAAGGCCACCGAAATAGTGATTATTAGCATACTTTTTTTTCCGACCTTGTTGCTTTTCACTTTTAGTTTCCATGAAAAATACTAGTTAAGCTACTTACGCTAAAAGGCCTCAAATTATAAATGAATGAGACAATCTAAAGGGTGCCAAAATTACACTAAGTCCTAATTAGGCTATTTATTTATCCAAGGCCTGATGTATTAATTTCACAGGCTATTATCATTCACAACCTAATATACTATGTCCAAAGTTAAAAAATTTTCACTTGATCTAAGTCATTGATACATTCACACAATTCACAATGTAGCCTAATACTATCATGCAAAATTACATGTAAAAGAAAAACACAAAATCCTCCCTACACTTGAACAACACATTGTCCTCAATGTGAGAAGGAAACCCATAAAACATAACACATAACAAAATGTGGAGACAAGAATTTAAGTAATAACGAAGTGATAAAAGATAACAAAATAAGAAAAAAATAAACATACAAAAACATAACATTAGACAAAAACAAAATGAAATTAAAGACAAATTGGGTTAGATTTGGATCCTAGGGGGACAGAGGTGGTGATGGTGTTGGGGGTGGTATCTGAATCCCTTGAGCTTCAAAATACTGATGAAGTTGTCAGATTTCTCGGCTCTAGCATTATTGCATACGCATCACTTCCTTGAGTGCTCTGTTGGTTTCAGACATGGCATCGAAAACCTTTGTTCAGTGTTGATCATCTTCGTCATCTTCATTGGATTCTTCATTTGTTAAGTTCGTCGGGGCTTGTTGAGACAGTGTGGAGCTCAAACTTGCTTAACCTGCCTTGGTCCACATATGTCTTCTCATGGATACCCCGCAACTCCATGTTCATGGAATGGATAATTTCTGCCCGAAATAAATGATGATGATCAAAAAAGTCTGGCGGGTAAGCTGTTAATCGACTCCGATCCACTCTAAAATGTTCAACGACGGTAGAGACCATGTACCCCATTCCCAAATTGTTACTCCACTTTCGCAGAGTTACAGCAAGAGCATTGAGCACATGTGTAGATGTGCATACCGGCATAATGTGGTACATGCACCATAGTATGAAAAGTTCCTTGGTCGAACACTTGTTGCCTCTCATTTATTGAAGACCAGCTGACATATGAACTTGTGCAGCAGCAAATGTTCAGGAGATTGGATAATGTTGTTATAGGCATTTTTAGCATAAGAACGCTCAATTTCGATAAGCTCATGCTAGTATTGGGAGGCACAAAAATCATCATGTTGGTTGACAACAGTGGATTTGGGGAATCCACATATGTTGTACATGATCTCTATCGTCTGTTCATATGCTTTCCCCCCCTCCCTAAATCTAAAACATAATTCCTTAGTGTTCTTAAGGTCGAAGGTTAAAGTTGTGAAGAATTCTAAGGTCAGCTCTTCATAAACTAGAAATTGAAGCCTAATGAACTTGCCCTACTGAATCCTCTTAGATAAGTTCTCTACCCACTCACATACTTCAATCCTATCTAATGTATCAAAAACAAAATATTTGGGCATAACAATTTACCGAGAACAAAGATAACGGAAAGGAATACCTTCCTCCTCAGTGCAAATTGGGAATGGAGCTTCGAATTATGTTGCTCGACTCCTTCTCCCCTGTCACGCTACTTGTTGGGCTCCATATAGCTCTCATCATGCGGTTTACTTAATCCAATGCATGATGGGGTTAAGTGTGGGACAAGAATTGGGTTTGCAAATTTCCAGAGAGATGTTAGAGTGTTGGAAACTGGAATTTTAGAGAGATAAAATGAAAATGAAAGTGAAGGTAAAAGTTAAGTGAGAATTAAATATATAGGTGGGAAAAAGGGTAAAATGGTAAAAGTTTCACTTTAAATTTGCGTATTCCACCTTTAACACTCAGTCACAGGCCACTATAAACTATGGAGAGTTCAGTCGTAGACCACAATCATGACTTGATAGGCAACAATCGTGTCCAATACTTAACTCCAACACTCAAGTCCTTTTCAATTCTTTCTGCTTCCCTTCACTCTATGTGCTTACGTAATCTCCCCGTGTGATCCTATTCCTCTTTTCACTTTTATTTATCTAATACCAAAATCAACCCTAATTATAGAATTCAGCTAATTGATCAATAACTACTTTCCATGGGTTGCCTCCCATGCAGCGCTTCTTTTTATGTTGGTAGCTCGACACTTCTTTTATGCTCACGATGGTTGAAATGAATGGTTAGATGGTAGCCTTGCCATTACTCTCAAAGTTTGAACCTTCGCTACCATGTGGCTATTTCCACCGTCCTTGACATTTTCCTTACCTTGCCTCCTCCTTCTCAAGCGCTTCTTCTGGAAAACATTTGTGGGATCCTCGATATCTTCCCATTCTCGTTGAGGTTTGGGCTTATTCCGATCCATAGGAGTTGAAGGAGCTTCGTACTCTTTAACAGTCACCTTGAAGGTTAGTTGCTCCTTTCCCACTCGCAACATTAGTTCTCCTCCATCTACATCAATCATGGCCCGTTCAGTGGCTAGGAATGGTCGTCCTAGAATAATCAGGGTATCCTCATCCTCCTTGACATCTAAAACACAGAAATCCATGGGAAAAATGAATTTGTCCACTTTTACCAGCACATCTGGTAAAATTCCTATTGGTCTATGCGTAGTCCTATCAGCCGTCCTAATCACAAACTTAGTGGGAACTAACCTTTATAGTCCCAATTTCAAGCTAAGAGTATAAGGCATCATATTTATACTTGCACCTAGGTCCACGAATGCCCTCTCTATGATGATCTTGTTGATACTACAGGGAATGAAAAAGTCCCCTGGATCATCCTTCTTCACTATGCTAGGGTTGTCTTCTAGTAGTTGTTCCACTCCCTTTTATGTGACAGACCTTTATAGATTTAATTTAGCCTGTATTCATTTTGTCACCTCCTCAACCTTGTTGGGCTCAATTTCTTGCAACTTTTCCTCTTCCCTTCTAGCATGTAGTTCCTTCTTCTCAAAAAATTGGGGCGAAAATATCCGTCGAGTCCTTTGCACCGATTATCTTACATTCTCACTTGGAAGGTCTCTTTTAGCTAATTGACGTTCTTCTTTCTCTTCCAGCTCTTCATCTTGGTTTTGGCTTATAACCATGATACACTCCTTCAGATTCAATTTGGTGTTGCTAGGAAGAGTCCCAACATTCCGAGTTGACATTGCTTCTGCGAGCTGTCCCACTTGGACTTCCAAATTATGGATGGACGAAGCATAATTTTTCGTGGCTTGCTCAAATTTATTTTCGAGCCTCTTGTGTGCTTCTTCCATTCCTCCTATCTTGTCCAAAATTTTGTCCAATTTTGAATCCATCAAGCTTGTCTTATCCTATTGGAAGCTCGATTGGCCTTAGGGTGTGAACTACCCTCCATTGTTGTTCGACCAGGAGAAGTTTGGGTGATTCTTCTATCCAGGGTTATAGGTGTTGGAGTAAGGATTATTACCTCTTCTGTGTCCAAATTGTGCACCTATGTAATTGACTTGCTCTGGTTTATCTTCTCTCATCAGGTAGCAATTCACCGTATCATGATCCATTTGGTCTTATAACTCACACTTCATTTGCGCAATCTTTACTTGACCCGAGGATGATGCCTTCATATTACTGAGTTGTCACGTCAGATTATCAATCTTAGCTTATGTCTCCATCATTTGATCGACTGTGACAACTCCTTTCTACTCCCTAAAACTAGTAGGTTGCCTATTATGTTCACTGGCCCACAAACAACTATTGCTGGCCATCTTGTTTATCAGCTCCTCTGCTTCATCGACCGTCTTTCTCATTAACGATCCTCTCGACACCGCATCACTGATGCCTCTGGTAGGTGGGTTGACTCCATTATAAAATGTCTGTAGCAAGAATTCCTTAGGTAAATTATGATGAGGGCATTTCTTCTGCAGGTCCTTGTAATGCACCCACGCTTCATAAATAGACTCCCTATCTCCTGGTTGGAAATTGGTAATTTTCTTTATTATCTTAGTGGTCTTTGTCAATGGGAAGTATTTATCTAAGAAGGCACGCATTAGTTGTTTCCACGTTGTAATGTTAGCAGGGCTTAGTGAATGATACCAAGCCTTCATTCTGTCTCTAAATGTGAAAGGAAACAGGCTAATTGTCACCGTATCTTTTGACATCTACTGATACTGGAAAGTATCACAGATCTCAAGAAAACTCACGGTATAAGCGTTCGAATCTTCGTTTTCCAGCACATAGAATTGGATGTTTTGTTAATGCATGTTCAGGAGGGCAGGTTTAATTTCAAAGGAGACCGCTTGAACAGGCGGTCTAGCCACTCCTTGGTTCGCTGGATTGAACCCTTGTCTCATAAAATCCATAAGTATCCTCTATTGCTACCTTCTAGGCTTGACTTCTTGATCCATGTTTCTTTGGAACTCTTGGTGGGCCATTTGTCCTTCCTCGAGCTTTTCTTCTTCTTCTCGTCAAGCTTTCCTAAAGGTTCGTTATAAACATGTGATATCTAAATCTATGGTCTCTGCTATGCAACTCAAATCCCTTGTCACCCTTATGTTCATATACGAGCATAATTCCTACGAAGGGAACTAGTCCTAAAATCTAAGGCAACTAAGTTCGCAATACCTAATTAATTAACTAAAACAGAAATTAAATTAATTAAGAATCAAATATGAGAAATTAAAGCACCAAAACAGTAAACAAACATCAACTCACAACTAACCTGAGATTAACCGAGAAATTACCAAGGGAGAGAAAAGGGATTTAATTCAAAATTTAACAAAACCTAACAAAATTTGCAACTACCGAATTGATGGGCCTAGATGGTCCTATGGTAAATTACTCTCTCTCGAGTTATAATTCTTAACCCTAATTAATAATCCCTAATTCAAATTATGGAAATTGCGATCTCTCCATCTATAATTGGCCCAAAACCTTAATTAGTTCTAAATTGTCTATTAACCTACTGGGAATCTATGCTCGATCTCTTGTTGCAGGATTCTACCAGTTTGACTCAACTCTCTACCTATTGATTTACTTAACTATCGTTAGCCCAAATCAATGATTTTTACCTGGCACACCCTCTCAATTTATTGCCGAATTATTACGCAAAAAATTGAAATCATAATCAAGCAGCAGAAAACATAATCAATTGAATTTCATTAATCTCAAAAATTAACATCCAAAGGTGAGTATAAACACGACTCAACATTCACACAATCAATACCAAAAACTATTTCAATTCTATATAATAATAAAAATGAAATACATGGAGATGCTCTCGAGAACAGAATCTCAGCAATGGCGATGGCAAGAAACCACCTTTTCTGGGAAGTATTTTGCGTCTAACTTGTCTTCGTGTCTCTCTTCCTTTGTCTCCTTCCTTGGTCTCTTAATCTCTATCTACATTCTCTCTTGGGATGACGAAATCTTACTCTTTGCAGAACTTTTTGGCTCTCTCTAATGACTGCTAACATTGCTAGGGATTGTTCTATTTATTCTCTAGCTACCCTAGCCTAAACTCGGGGTCAAAATGGTCCGAATATTAATCCAAAAATCGAGTTTTTGCATCAGCCTAATGCAGGGCATGATCGTGGCCCTTCATGTCACCATTGTGGCCAGTGCTTTACTCTTTCTATCATGAGCGTGGCTTGGAGTGCATGATCATGTCCTGACCTGATGCTCTTTGTCATGATCGTGGCTTATAGTGCACGATCGTGACCTAGCTGCTTCTTTTTCTTCCTTCTCTGTCACGATCATAGCCTATATGCATGATCGTGACCTACGTCCTTAAGCCCGAAACTCTTTAATTCTTCACTGTTCTTCCTTGTTTCCCCTGCAACACTAGCACACACATCAAGATACCTAAAAAAATACACAATTTAAGCTCAAGAATTCCAACTAACCAATAAACATACTTAATCACACAAAATAACCTAATTAAGTTCTAAATGCTTGCTCAACACTCACTTTAACACTAAATGCATAACAAATTAAACTCTAAAACATCATGCAAAACACATCTATCAATCTTCACATCCATTTGTCATATTTCATAATCATGATGAGTAGCAATGGATAGGGGTCTAATGGACTTAAGCATAGCTATGGAGCTAAATGTCTCATCATAGTCAATTCCTTGTGTTTGACGATAACCTTTAACGAATAACCTTGCTTTATAGGTAATCACATTATCTTCTATGTCGATTTTCTTCTTGAAAATCCACTTGCACCCTATGCGCTTTAATCCTTCGATGGGTCAACCAAAGTTTATACTTGGTTTTCATACATGAAATCCATTTCAGATTTCATGGCTTGAAGCCATTTTTCAGATTCTGAACTTTTTAGAGCATCTTTATAGGTTGTAGGCTCATCGTCCTCTATGAGTAATACACCATTGTGTTCACTTACTAGAAATCCATATCTCTCTGGAACACTGCATATCCTACTTGACCTATGAACATTTTGTGTGTCGGAAGGTTCAACTATTGTCTTACTTCTATGGACAACAATTTTGGGTTCAAGCAGTAGATCTACTAAGCCCATCATTGACCTTACTATGTCCAACAAGGTTCACTTCTTTCAGTCACACCATTATGTTGTGGTGTGTAAGGCGTCCTTTGGAATGCAAATTCCACTAGGATACTATCCCATTATCTCCAAGATAAGGTAGAAATTCCTTGTTTAAGTATTCACCACCTCGATCTGATCAAAGTGTCTTACTACTTCTACCTAGTTATTTCTCTACTTCATGTCTAAATTGTTTGAACATTTCAAATGCTTCAAACTTATATCTTGTTAGATACACATACCCATATCGTGAATAATCATCGATAAAACTAATGAAGTAAACAAAACCACCTCTAGCATGAATGGACATCGAACTATATAAAATAGAATGTATTAGCTCTAATAACCCCTTCTTTCTTTCAAATTTTCATTTAAAAGGTGATTCAGTCATCTTGCTTAACAAGCAAGATTCACATGTGTCATATGATTCATAATCAAATAACCCTAGGCTACCATTCTTGTGTAGCTTAATCATGCATTTCTTACTCTATGTCCAAGTCGACAATGTCATAAGTAAGATGATTTTAGGTTATCTCATTTTTGTCTTTTATTGTCATTGATATTTAAAATTGGATTGGACATAACTAATATGTAAATTCCATTGCACAATGTAGTAGTACCATACAATATTTCATTCAACTTAATTGAACAATCATTGCTTGAAAAAGTTAAATGAAATCCCGCTTTATTAAGACATGAAACAGATACAATGTTTTTAGTCATAACTGGTACATAATAGCAATTTTCGAAAACTAACTCTAGCCCACTAAGAAGATACAAAACATATGTCCCTACAGGTAATTCAACAACTCTTACTCCATTTCCCACACGTAGGTCCATCTCTTCCTTCTTGAGCAGTCTACTATCCTTGAGACCCTACATATCAACACATATGTGTGAGCCACATCTGGTATCTAATAACCAAATGTTATGATCAGAAATAGTATTTACCTGATTGAAAAAATAACATACCTAAAGTAGACAGTGGGGCATCTAATGCCTTCTTCTGCTTCAGTGACTCCAAATAAGCTTTGCAGTTCCTCTTCCAATGTCCTTCCTTATTGCAATAGAAGCATATCACCTTTGGTGTTGTCTCCTTTGTCTTCTTCTGGCTACACCTCCCACTGGCTTCTTGGACTTCTTCTTCTTCTTTAGGTTCTTCTTTTGAGAACTACAAGTAGAGTCCACCAATATCACAACCTTATCTTTGCTGACAGTCTGTTAAGCTATTTTGAACAGATTAATCAGCTCAGGCATCGTCGTGGATATTTTGTTCATTCGATAGTTAAGCACAAACTGTGAGTAACTATCAATCAAATAACTTTTTTTTCCTCAAAACCATCATGATGATGGTATTTCATTAAACGATAAGTCTGTACAGAAAATGCTCCGACACAATCGAAGCGTAAAGGCAAAAGGATAAAGGCTAAGAAGGATAGGAAGAAAAAGAAAAAATATATCTACATACGCTAATAAACTATGCTTAAAAAACCATTCATGCAAAAGCCCTTGAAGAAGCTAATTATGGGGCCTTGATCTTCCTCCATTTTTCACACCTCCAAGCTCTCACCATGTGGTATAGAACAAGATCTATATGAATGATATTTAGGCCTCCACGTTAGTTTCCAGAGGACCTTGCCAACCGCTTTCCAACTTAGTCCACTCAGTAATCAACCATTGATATGGATGTCCTCCTCGATCATTTTCACACCAAATTGGAAAATGTGCAGCAGCTGTGGTGTATCACATGAAGATGTTGTATAGACCTTCACAAAGATTCAACTTCCAGCAGATTCAGCACATCAAATATATGGCATGTGCCGCTTTTGTTCGCATCAAGATTAAGATTGAGCCGAATCGGTGATATAGCGAATTCGCAAATATGGTATTTGCGATTTATCAGAGTTTAATATTCGTCTGGCCATAGCTGGTAAATCCTGGAAAGCCTTAAAATGTTGTATACCTGCAAAACTAGAAACAAAGTTAACCAAAAAATCTGCTAGCCCATTGCCTTCTCGGAAAATATGCTACACCTTCACGATCTTTCCCTTTAATATTCTTTGCATCTCCTTTACTATCATCACTATACTCTAAGGGCTATCCCATTCTCCCATAATGAATTTCTGCATAGCCAATGAATCAGTCTCAATTATCAGGGGTACCATATTGCTACCAATGCAATACTCAGCTCCGTTCTTAATGGCCATGGCCTTAGCCACCAGATTATTGCCATCAGGAATTTGCTGACCTGCAGCATACAACAAATCTTCGACGTCATCCCTTACACAAAAGGCAATGGAACTTGGGCCTGGGTTTCCTTTGGATGCTCCATCACAGTTACATTTCACCCACCCGCTTGTTGGCATCTTCTATAGGACAGGTTTACAGCAAATTGTTGGATGAAACCTCTCAAAATAATCAATGAGATCAGACCATGTTTTTGGAAGGTTCTGTAGGCAAGGGAATCTAATTCTGCAAAATTGATAAATGCCCACATTGATCTCATGCAGTACCATTAATCTAGACTTAGAACCTCCATCTAGAATTATATTTCTCCACTTCCACAACTGCCATAATATGATGGCGGGGACGGCTTTATATACGGGTCTTAGCTTGTAGTGACAAGGGGCATGCCACCATTTTCTCACCACTTGCTTAA
>JAOSBN010059649.1:0-13929 GCA_027563595.1 Erythroxylum suave | reverse complement strand
ACTTTACGATAATCTGTTAACAAGTTCAAGAAGTTCTCATTATTTGTATTTACGAAAAGGATACACCATTCAACCCCTCCTTCTTGTGTATCTAGTTTATCGTATACAATTATCTTACTAACGTGTGATTTACTTCACATAGAACCTTTACTTCAATATTGTAAGTATTTATACCTATGGTTTGTTATGGAAGATGACTCCATTGATGATGACAACGACTGGATTTGGTGGTTTTGATAAAGCTGGTATTAAGGTAACCAATTTTCGTCTTGCTCGGTAAAGAAATATTGATTCTTAGACAATTTCATTCCTTAATACATGTACTTACTGTTGGGATTTATTTTTAAGTTTAGGGTTAAAGGGTTAGAGTTTTAAGGTTTAGGTTTTACAGTTTCGCTTTTAGGATTTAGATATTAGGATTTAGGATATAGGATATAGGATTTAGGATTTAGGATTAAAGTTTAAGGTTTAGGTTTAGGATGTAGCTTGTAGGTTATAGGTTTTAGGTATTATGATTTAGGGTTTAATGTTTAGGATAAAAGTTTAAGGTTTAGGTTATAGGTTATAGGTTACGTTATAGGTCTTAGGTTTTAGGATTTACGATTAAGGTTCTTGGTTTAGGTTTAGGGATTAGGGTTTAGGTTTTAGATGTAGTATTTAGGATTAAAGTTTAAGGTTAAGGTTTAGGACGTAGGTTGTAGGTTATAGGTCTTAGGTCTTAGGTATTAGGATTTAGGGTTTATGATTTAATGTTTAGGATTAAAGTCCACTTCTTGGCCTTCAATTTCGTGATTTCCCTTCCTACAGTGGGCTTCCACCCATTTTGGCTTGAGGAAGGATTTTAGACACATAGTCTCACGGTTAGTCCTTTCTACCACAGTTTACTTTCTACGATATGAGAGGAATAACCGGATCTTCAGCAAATGACACGGATCACCCACCAACATTGTATAGGACATCTCAGAGCTTATATGTTTTTAGCTTCTAGGCCTTGAGTCTCGTTTCTAGATACCTGTCCTCCATCAACATATCCAGAAACTCCCCACATAGATATGATATTTTTATTGTTTTGTTAGGGACCTCCTGTGGCCCTTTTTCTTTTCATTGTATATATTATTTTTGAGTGCCTCTTTGGCCTCTTTCTTTATTGTATCAAACCTTTTTCCCTCTTATTAATATATTTGTTATTCTCTAAAAGAAAAAAGTGTTTAGGATTAAAGTTTAAGGTTATAGGTTATAAGTTACAGGTCTTAGGCATTAGGATTTAGCGCTTAGTGTCTAGGATTAAAGTTTAAGGTTTAGGTTATTCGTTATAAGTCGTAGGTATTAGGATTTAGGACAGTAGTTTAGGTTTTAGGGTTTATGGTTTAGGGTTTGGAGTTAGGTTTTAGGATTTAATTTTAAGTTTAAGGTTTGGGATTTGGTTGTATTTGTTAAGTTAACCTTTTATAAACCATGTTGCAAATAATATTTTAGTATGATTATATGCTTTCTTGATTTATTAACATCTTTTACCTTTTTTGTCGTAATGTGTGCTTATACTTGGTATATTCTCTAATTTTTAAAATTTATAAAAATTGATTTCTTTTTTTATTTGACAATATCGAGCACAACTAGAGGTGCTCTAAGTACAGTTGTAGGTATTGCAAGCATGATTACCAAAAATCTATCTAAAAGATGTGAGGATCCTGCCTAATATCATTAACCTATTGTTGATTGAGGGATAGCATATAATGATGTTAGTTTATATTGCATTATTGTCTATTTTGTTGTTATATTACTTTTACTGCAAAAATAGCTTCCATGGAATCTTCACTCTCGTATTGTTTGCATCTAATTTTGGTAAGTGTAATTATAGTATTTTACTGCACACAAAACTTTTGCTTCAATATTGTAATTATTTATATCTGCAATTTGTAGTAGAAGATGACTTCGTTGATATTGACAATGGCTACGTTTGGTAGTTTTGGTAGAGATAGTATAAAGGTAATCATTTTTTATCTTGCTTTGTAGAAAAATATTGATTCTTAGATAATTGCATTCCTTAACACATGTACTTGCTGTATGGATTTATTTTTAAGTTTAGGGTTAAAGGGTTAGAGTTTTAAATTTTTGGTTTGTATTAGGATTTAGGGTTTACGGGTTAGGGTTTAGAAAAAGTTTAACATTTAGCTTATCAGTTATAGGTTATGGGTTATAAGTTATAGGTCTTAGGTATTAGGATTTATGATTAAGGTTTATGGTTTAGGTTTCGGTTTAGGGATTAGGGTTTTCGTTTTAGATTTTAGGTTTTAGGTGTTAGGATGTAGTATCTAGGGTGAGGGAGAGTGTTTTCTTGAAAAAATTTTCTCTCAATTTTCAATAGTCCACATGTCCCGAAAATCGAAGAAACGGTCTCCAGCATCCACAAACCGCCAGTAGTCTCCGGCAGACGCCAGACCACCGCTGCACTAACTGTCGTTAGTCCACCACTGACAACCATAACAGTCGCCAGAATTTCATCCAATCATCTCCTTCCATCACAAACCACACCAAACAACTTGCCATCTTCCAATCTACATAACCCTCCATTTGGTTTTTCGATTGGAACAACCCATAACCCACAAAATCCGATCGACAATCCTCCCATCGTCGCCGTCCCTAAACCGATCACCTTCACAACAAATCCCACCACCACCACACCTAATCTACAACAAACAGCACCAAAACCTCTCCCACCCACAAAACCACCACACAGCCACCCCACAACCGCCACCGGTGAAGAAGATGCCATCAGAGATCTCACACCACCACCCCACACCTGATGGCTAGACAACTCATCGCAGAAGGAAGGGGAGCTGCAACATCTTTTAGATGCAGTGCTGCCATCGATTGGTTTGCTGATGGCGACTTGTCCACCGTCGACTGGTCCACCGCCTCTCCACGGTGAAGGGTTTGCAAATGGAGATCTGATGAATGGTTTGGAGGAGGCTGCTTCGAAGGCCACCTCAACACTTGCCAATTCCAATTTTGCCCATGCTGGAGGAAATTTCAAAAATGCCACCTCAACACATGACAATTCCAATTGAGCCCCTGCTGGAGGTAATTTCAAAAAAGCCCTCATGCGTAATTCCATAAGTGCCCCTAGAACTGTGTTGCATGCAAATCCTAGGCAAAGAACTGTTAAAAAACCTATTGATTTTTCCTGGGCAGAAAAACTTAGAATAACAAAGTCTACTACTGGATTTCATTTTCTTGATTTGCCTTTTACACCCTCTGGTGGTCGAGTGACCATGCCAACTGAGTTCATTGATGAGAGCTTGCATGAATGGACTCGTTGTTTAGTTGGTTTTTTCCCGGGGCACAGTATGCCTTTTCCAGCTATGCAAACTCTTGCAATGCGGGCTTGGCAGACCCTAGGCCTGGAGGATGTTCTCTCCACCGGCACTAGGTTCTTTTTATTCAAATTTAAGTTGGAGGAGGCATTACAACCCATTTTAGAGAGAGGCCCGTGGACTTTTGGGGGGAAATCTATTATCTTACAACAGTCGCATCCCCATTTTGTTTTCGACAAGTCTCGAGTCTCTAGATTGCCTGTATGGGTTAGACTTCATGGATTACATTTCCCCATGTGGAATGACTGCAGTCTAGCCTTTCTGGCCCAACAGATTGGGCGAGCACTTAACTGTGACAGTTACACCTCCACTTGCACCCGCCTTTCCTTCGCCCGGTTTTGTATGGAACTTTCTGCTGATTCAGATCCACTACACGAGCTTGTGATTGATTCTGACTTGAGCACCGAGCCGATCTGTGTTTGTATTGAGTATGAATGGACCCCTAAACGGTGTTCACAATGATGTGTATTTGGCCACTCCTATGTTCCTCCGACTGCAGCTACCTTCCAGCCTACTGTCGAGCCTCATATTTCTGAGTCTCCTATAGTTCTCATGGCATCTGTTGTGCCTACAGCTATAGCACCTGTTATTTTTGTTTCGTCACCTATTCAGACGGTGATTGCAAATCTGCCCACTCCTACAGTTACCACAGCCCCAGTTGAGCCTGCGGTTACTGCAGTACCTGTAGTTATTTCGCCCTTTGAAACAGTGACTTCAGGTTGGTTCACCAGTCCTTTGACTCAGGACACCACCCGTGTTTTCGCATCTGCAGTACCAGTAGTTTCTCCTACACACTACCAGTCTACTCCTTGTCGGATGCCTCCTCATGATGCTTCCTTAGATTTGAGGGTTTCTCCTAGTCAAATGCTTTGTGCGCTTAGCACAGAAGCGTCTATTCCTAGTAGCAGCCATGGTCCCAGCTTTATTGGCTCTTTTGACAAGTTTCTTCCATTGGACGCTACACCACCTCCTCATGCTCATCTCTTTTCGGGCATGAGTGCCGGTAGGAGGAGTGAGGGGTTTGGCTCCTCTAGTTGACTTCTATAGCAGTCTTTGCTTCCAATTTCCTATGATAGGAAGTTGGAATATTCGGGGCCTCAATGGCTCCAGTACTCAGAGAGCAGTCAGGGATTGGATTTTGCAGTATGACCTTAGTTTGATTGGGTTGTTGGAGACTAAGGTTACTTCTTTACATATTCTGAGTGTAGTTGATGCCAATTGCAGGGGTTGGGTTTATTTGAGTAATGAGATGGAGAACATTGCTTGTCACATTTCATTATGTTGGGATCCAGGACTGTTCACGATTCAGAGTCTGCTTTTCACTTTATAGGGTATTAGTTGTGAGGTGACTAGTCGTATGGAGGGTACTACTTTTGGTTCGACAGTCATTTATGGTTCCACTGATCCAGGTACTAGACGAGATTTATGGGATTTTCTTCGATTGCAGGCTCACAGATTCAGTAGTATGCCTTGGTTGGTTTTGGTTGATTTTAATTCCATTTTGAGTCACTCTCATAGAGTTGGGGGGATACTGGATGGTATAGGCATATGGATGATTTTGGGCAGTGCTTACATGATGCAGAGTTGTTACAGATTCCTTATAAAGGTTTGCGGTACACTTGGAATAACCGCCAGGAGGGCTTGGGTTCTATTCTTCGATGTTTGGATTGGAGTTTCGATAACTCTGCGTGGTTCTCATCTTGGCCTAGGACCTTTACAAAGGTTTTACTGAGGGATATATCTGATCATAGCGCTATGGTGGTTCAGTTTGGAGTCTAGCACCGTCAGCCTCCTACTCCTTTCAAGTTTCTAAAATGTTGGGCTAATCATCCTGACTTCTCAGATCTTGTTACGAGGATTTGGCTTACGCCTGTATGAGGGGACCCTATGTTTTGCTTGACTTATCGGTTAGGTCTGCTGTAGCAGGAGCTGAAGTCCTTCCACTTTCAAGACTATAGTCACATTTCTAGTAGAGCTCGAGAGGCCCGGTCCTAGTGGGCTACAGCTCAGGCCGCTTTAGATGACTCCCCATTCTCATCTAATTTAGTCATTACTGAACGTGACCTAGCTAGGTGGTACTACCGATTGGTGCAGGATGAGGAGTTATTCTATCGCTAGAGATCTCGGGTTTAGTGGCTTGCTCTGGGTGACCAGAATACCAAATTCTTTCACAGATCCTTAATTCATAGACAGGTCAGAGGTCGGGTGCATGGTTTACAGGATGAGATAGGCACTTTTATCACTGATCAGGGAGCACTAGGACAGATGGCAGTGGATTATTTTCAGGGTATCCTCTGAGCCCCTCCTTCGATACCTTTAGCTGATACTACCAGATTTTTTACTTGACGTATTCGAGAGGATATGATTCAGTCTTTGGAGAGTCCAGTTTCTGATGAGGGGATACGTACTGCCTTATTCTCCATCCTAGAGGATAAGGCTCCAGGGCCTGATGGGTACACCTCTTTTTTCTTTAAGAGATGTTGGGATATTATTGGAGTAGATTTCAGGACAGCAGTGCAGTATTTCTTCTCTACGTCAGTTATACCTCGATGGGTGAACTCCACTAGGATCGCCTTGGTTCCCAAGGTGGAGAGCCCACAGACACTGAATGACTTCAGACCGATCTCTTGTTGCAATGTCCTGTATAAGTGCATCTCAAAAGTCATTGCAAATCGGTTTAAAGTTGTTCTACCAAAGGTGATTGGGAGATCTCAAATGGCTTTTGTTTCTGGGAGGCAGATTGCAGATGCTATTTTTCTTACCCAGGAGTTGATGCACGATTATCACCTTGATCGCTCACCACCACAGTGTGCACTCAAGGTAGATATTCGTAAGGCTTTTGATACAGTCAGTTGGCAGTTTATCCTACTGGGATTGATGACTATTGGCGTTCCTGATTGCATGTTTAGTTGGATTGAGGCTTGTCTCAGGTCAGCACATTTCTCTGTCACAGTTAGCGGTGCACTTCACTGATAATTTACTGCTACATAGAGGGTGCGACAGGGGGATCCCCTTTCTCCTTATTTATTTGTGCTCGCGATGGAGGGGTTGGATGGGATATTGAGAGAGGTCACTACAGCTTTGGGCTACCGTTATCATTGGTGGTGTAGACAGATTTCTCTCACTCACCTTTGTTTTGCGGATGACTTGATGATTTTCAGTAGGGCAGATTAAACTTCTATTGCGCTCATTCGACAGGCTCTGGTAGATTTTGAGAGGGTCTGGATTGGGTATGAACTCAGCTAAGAGTCAGGTTTTCTTTTCAAGGATCTCTGAGGCTGAGTCTTCTTCTCTTCAGAGAATAGTGGGGTTTCAGATTGGTTCCCTTTCGATTCGGTACTTGGGCATCCCTCTTATCTCTACCTGGTTACGACACTCAGATTGTCTTCCTCTGGTAGAGAGGATACTTTCTTGGATCTGATTGTGGACTTCTGCTTCTCTCATATATGCGGTTTGTTTACAGTTGATCAGATCTGTTCTCTCCTCTATACAGGTTTATTGGTTGGGTATGTTCATTCTGCCAGCTAGCATTACTCGACGCATTAAGAGCATATTGTTAGCTTTTCTTTGGAGAGGTACCTCACTGTCCCATACTAGGGCAAAGGTGACATGGAGTCAGTTTGCTTTCCCAAGCAGGAGGGTGGTTTAGGAGTTAAGCGGGTTAGAGATTGGAATAGGGCTGTTACACTTAAGTATGTGTGGCGACTATTCGCAGACAGATCCTCTATATGGACCGCATGGGTACATGTTGTATTATTGAGGGGTAGATCTTTCTGGCATATCCGGGTCCCATCTAGCTCCTCCTGGGTTTGGAGGAAGATTCTATTGAGCTAGGAGTCGTGTCAGGGATTTATTGTAGCATGTATTAGAGATGGGCGAGATACCTCTATATGGCAGGATTATTGGTTACCAGATCAGAGACCATCGTGTGATTATTTTCCTTTCCGGGTTCTCTCTTCTACTGGGCTCTCTTAGGATGCCAAGGTCTCGGAGATTATAGACTCTGGCGGCTTTTCCTGAGGGGAACAGTGAGTTGCAGCAGGTATGGGACTCTATCAGATTTAGGCCTTATACCCAGCAGTCCGATAGTTGGGTTTGGAAAGGTCATTCATCTGGAGTTTTCACTGTTGATTCTGCATGGCACCTTCTCCGAGCCCGATGTCGAGTGGATCCGATTCATCACTTATTATGGTTTCCAGAGCATATCCTGTGGCACTGTTTTATCCTCTGGTTAGCCTCACAGGGACGCCTCTGGACTATGGACAAGCTTCAGACGTTTGGTGTTCTGTCTTCTTCAGTTTGTGTTCTGTGTGATTCTTCTCCAGAGACGCACGACCACCTTTTCTTTTGATGCAGATTTTCTTCTCGAGTTTGGGGCTCTCTCTCGACGAGGACCTCCACTGCTTGGCCTTCGGTTTCTTGGCTATCCCTCTTACAATGGGCTTCCACCCATCTATGGCGGAGGAAGGATTTCAGACACATAGTCTCACGGTTAGTCCTTTCTGCCATAGTTTACTTTCTATGGTATGAAAGGAATAACTAGATTTTTAGCAGACGACACAGATCGACCACTGACATTGTGCAGGACATCTCAGAGCTCATCCGTTCTCGGCTTCTAGGTCTCGATTCTCATTTCTAGATACCAGTTCTCCAGTGACATATGTAGAAACTTCCCACATAAATATGACATTTGTTTTTTTTTTTAGAGCCTCCTGTGGCCATTTTTATGATTGTTTTTATTGAGGGTCGCCTGTGACCCGGTTTCTTTTTTCTTGCTTGTACATATTGAACCTTTTCCCTCTTTATTAATATACATGTTACTTTCTCCTAAAAAATGTAGTATTTAGGGTTAAGGAGTTAGAGTTTTAAGGTCTAGGTTTGTATTAGGATTTAGGGTTTAGAGTTTAAGATTAAAGTTTAAGGTTATAGGTTATAGGTTATAAGTTATAGGTCTTAGGTATTAGGATTTAAGGTTTAGTTTCTAGGATTAAAGTTTAAGGTTTAGGTTATAGGTTATAAATTAGACGTCTTAGGTATTAGGATTCAGGACCATGGTTTAGGTTTTAGGATTTATAGTTTAAGGTTTAGAGTTTAGGTTTTAAATTTTTTAGGTTTAGGATTTGGTTGGTTATATAAATCATGTTGCAAATAATATTTTTGTATGATTATGTGCTTTCTTGAGTTATTAATATCTTTTACCTTTTCTTGTCGTAATGCATGCTTATACTTGGTATAATCTCTAATTTTTGAATTTCATAAAATTTTATTTCTTTTTGGATTTGTCAATATCAAGCATAGCTAGAGGTGCTACAAGTACAATTGTAGGTTTCACAAGCACGATTACCAAAAATCTATCTAAAGGATGTGAGGATCCTGCTTGATATCCTTAATTATTGACCGGGGGATAGCGTATAATAAGGTTAGTTTATATTGCATTATTGGCTCTTTTTATGTTGTTTATATTACTTTTTACTGCAAAAATAGCTTCTGTGAACTTCTTCAGTCACGTATTGTTTGGATACAATCTTGCTAAGTTAAATTATAGTTTTTTAATGCATACAAAACCTTTACTTCAATATTATAATTATTTATATCTACAGTTTGTTGCAGAAGACTGAAGTAAATCACACGTTAGTATAGACTTTACGTACAAGAATCTCGATACACAAAAGAAGGGGATGAATGGCGTATCCTTTTTGTTAATACAAAAACTTTCTAAGAACTTCTCTTTCTTGTTAAAAAGATATCACAAGCATTATATGAAAATTATTCTGTAGTTAAATTGCAAATAACTTCTATATGATTGTTTAACAACAAAATAAAATGAAGTAAAGGATAGAAAGTAGACGCTGCGATTTTTATACTAGTTCACCCTAAACCGTAGGCTACGTCTAGTCCTTAGAGTTCGTCTGAGTGTTTCACTATACTCTAAACAATTACAAGTATTCTTTCTTCCCTTCCAGAGCCTCTTCAGGTCTCTTACTCCAAGTATTCTTTCAGCTATCTTAGCCTCTCCAGACTATCTGCCTTTTCTTTCTCTCACTAGAAAAAGATATTGTGACCTATTGTTACAGTAGGTTTAGCTCTCTCAGTCTCGCACTACAGAATTTTTATTTTCTAAGTAAGCACTCAAAGATCATTGATTTCTCAAAGTTGTAAGACTCGTAAGATTCATTAGCTCGAAAGCTTCGACTAAGACTAGTATTTATAGCCTAAGTCTGTAACTGCTTCTTGATCTTTGATAATCGCTTCTTGATTCTTGATAACCATCATTTAGTTAAGTTCTGTAACTAACTCCAACTAAAGTAATCATCCGACGTGCTACTGTATCATCTTGCGTTTGTATTTCGTCTTTGTATTTATGTCTTTGCGTCTATATTGACTTCGCGTCTGTATTGACTTTGCGTCTGTATTGACTTTGCGTCTATATTGACTTTGCGTCTATATTGTCTTTGCGTCTATATTGACTTCACGTCTGTATTGTCTTTGCATCTATGTCTTTGCATCTATATTGACTTCACGTCTGTCTTGTCTTTGCGTCTATATTGTCTTCATGTCTGTATTGTCTTTTCGTCTTTGTCTTTGCGTCTATATTGACTTCGCGTATGTATTGTCCTTGCATCTATATTGACTTGCGCTTGTGTTCTCTTTTGTGCCTATGTTGTCTTGCATTTGTGTTGACTTACGTCTATATTGACTTCGTCTGCACACTTAACACACTTGTCAAAACGTTTATTTGTTTCTAACGTTATTATTATTTGATTGTCATCAAAATTGATCATCATAAAGTCCTCTTGACTTAAAAATCTCCTCCTTTTTTATGATAACAAATAATCATAATTTTAGAAAAAATCAAAGTGAATGAATTTTTATTCAGTTGATGAATGAAATAACAATTGAATAAGAAAACATCAAATGAATAAGAAAACAACAAATGAATAAGAAAACAACAAATAACCAAACAACAAATAAAGAATAAGCAAAAATACACATATGCATGCTATCTCCTACTTCTCTTCTTTCTTCTTTTCTCTTCTCCTCTCTTCTTCTTTCCTCTCCCCTTTTTTTTAATCTTTTCTCGCCCTATCTTCTTCTTTTTTCCCCCTATTTGTTATCAATAAAAAAATTAACCTCAGATACTTCATTATCTCAGAAAACATACGTTGCATATTAGTTCTGATCAACTTAAGGTCATCTTCTATTGATACTCGTAGATAAGCTACTTCCTCATGTAGATTACCAATTGATTCAGTTAGAATATCAACCTTTTCATGAATTTCTTCAATTTCCTTCACTAAGGCTTCCTGACTCTACTGCTGAGAGTGTCTTACTTCTTCCATTCCAGTAGTATTGGCTTGTTGGTGTGCACTTGATGGAAAGAAGTTTGTAGCAACATATGCTTTTGAGGGTAAGACATCTAAATCAATGATTTTTAAAACAGGAGGTTTGAAGAATTGCTTGCCTTCAGGGAGATCAAGGTCATCAGGTCTAGGTAATTTTGGAATAGTTTTTCCAAGAAGGTGAAGGACATCTTTAATTGAAGATATAGAACTTAAGGGTCTATGGTGCATGATCAGGTGCACAAAAGTCTATAAGTTAACAAAAATACCTTCAACCTCGATAGTTCTATACTGTCCTATAGTCACTCTTCCAACTACCTGAGAATTTGCATCCATGGTGAAGCGTTCACAATTACTTCCTGATGCCTTTGAAACGTGATGTGAAATATAGTCTCCTTTTGATTGCACTACATTACGTGCCTCGTCTATGTTTCTCACTGCTTCATACATCTGATCTTCTGTCAGGTCACCTATTTTTCTTTCAGGGTACATCTTTTGTTTCCCTTTATCCACATTGCGTACAAAGTTTGAAGCTCTAGGTTGTATGTCAGGTACAATCTTGATCAATGTTCTACTCGTGGCTGGGTAGATGGTGTACCAATCTTTGGTCATCTTTAGAGGATATGCTTCTGACTTGTCATCCCTCAGAATCCTATATAATCTTCATTCTTCATGATTTAGAAGATGAATAGGCCGATTATTGATTAGTATTGGCTTAACTTGTACCTTGAATAACCTTTTCATAGGTTCTCTGATTATAATTGCACTTCTGCTTCTCACAGGTACCTCTTCTTCTATCACCTTCATTCTTAAGTCCTCTTTTCTAATAGGACTTTGAGACACAACTCTGTATTCAACTATTTTTTCTTTCTGTTAACCACCAATTGATGTACTTTCTTTCTGACTAGTCATTAACTTTTTACTTTCTTCTACCAGTCTTGAAGGTGGTTGTGGTTGGGTTCTCTTCCTTTCAAACTCCAACTTCTTCTTAATTCCAATCTCTTTAGTTAGCTTTGTCTGCTCTTATTACAAAATTGAGACTAGAGATCTTGTAGCCTTTGTTGCCTTTTCTATCTTCTCAGATTCTTCACCAAGAGTCAGTCCCTTCCCTCTCTTCTGCTCATCTTGTTGGAGGGTTAATAACCTTGGTGATCTTTTTGACCTTTTTACTTTCTCAAAATCAAGTGTCTCTACCTTCCTTTTCAACGACACTTGTTTTTCAGATAGATTCAGCTGGCTTTCTTTTCATTGCAACATTTTCTCAGCTTCAGCTGCTACTTCTAATGGTTTCTTCATTTTTTCTATAACCATTCTTCCAAACGATTGGGGTTTCTTCTTTTCTTTGGGAGTAACATTCCCACTCACGCTGCATCTGACAATGTGCTTCCCCTCAATCCTTGCTCTCACCATAGAAGTTGTACTCAATCCCATTCTACCGATGGTTGCAGCATTAGTAACGCTTTTAATATTTATCTTCATTATGTTTCCTCTGTCAAGAAGAATTCTATAATATCTGAAGATTCTTGTCAACAACATGCCATATAGAATGGCATTAGAATCCTTCTTTGTTTTCATCATGTATCCCAAAATCAGATATGGAAGATTTATAGCCTGATGATTGAGTAAATAGAACAGGCATTGCTCGTCTATCATTGTAATAGCATTCCTCAATCCTGTTCTTGGTAGAATGCAATGAAAAAGTATATTGTGGAGAATCCTAGCCTTCAGAACAAGGTTTGACGACTTCTTGTCCTCTGGGTCACTACTTCCATAGAGTTGTCAATTCACATGTGCCTTCTCTAGATGGCTTTTAGTCATCCATCTAGGTTTATAAGATACCTTTACTCTAACACGTGGACATCTACTAACCTTCTCGATTAGCTCCAGTGTCACAATGACCAACAATCTATTTACCATTGATACTACCGTATCGTCTACTACATTTACATTCTTCCAAAACTCATAACCTTCATTCAGATAGACTGTTTCACGGATCTGAAAGAAGCTTTTCCATCTAGCTGCATCAACTTCTGGTTCAATATCCATCTAATTCTTATTTAAGGATTCGAATTTAACATGCCTTCCATAAATCATTGCTTGCTCCATTGTAATCTTTAGACAGTAGAAACTTTTCACAATAATGAAATTATACTTTGAAGATGAGAGCGTAACTGTAGGGTCTCAAGATGAACAGTTGTTTTTTAAGAGTGCTACAAAATCTATTTCAGAGGATTTCAAGAGTTTTCTAGAGTAGGTGATGTTCTGAACCATCTAAGAGGATTTCCTTTATATTTCCCTCCAAAAATAATTGTCATCTGTAACTTACGGTTACTGGCTCTTGAAGACTTATGACTTTTTATCTTCCTTCAGTAAAAATCATCTGGGTCATGGCATGTTAGACGATTGGTCTCTCAACACTACCATATTCAAGTTTCATTTGACTCCTTTGAATCTTTCTTCATTTAAAGGCTTAGTAAAGATATCTGCCAATTGATGACTTATCTCAACAAACTGAAGACAGACGATTCCTCTCTAAACATAGTCTCGTAAAAAATGATGTCTAACTTCGATATACTTCACCCTTGAGTGTTATATTAGATTCTTTGATAGGTTGATAGCACTTGTGTTGTGACAGAAGACTGGGATTTGTTCTTCTTTTATTGAATAATCTTCTAACTAATACTTAATCCATAATGTCTGTGAACAACAGCTTGCAGCAGGCATATATTCAGCTTCTGCAGTAAATAGTGCAATTGAGTTTTGCCTCTTACGAGACCATTAAACTAGATTATGGCCAAGAAAGTGACAGCCTCAACTTGTACTCTTCTTATCAATCCTGTCTCCAATGTGATCAGCATCACAGTAGCCAATTAACATAAAATCTTTACCTTTCTCATACATTAAGCAAAGATCAGTAGAACCTGATAGATATCTCAAAATTCTTTCAATAGCAACATAATGAGATTCTCTAAGATCTGCTTGAAATCTAGCACACAAACAGACACTAAACAGGATATCACGTCTACTTGTAGTAAGGTAAAGTAAAAAACAAATAATTCCTCTAAAAAGGTTCTAATCAACCTTCTTACCTGCTTTATCCTTAGATAAAGGGTTTAAAGGATGCATAAGAGTTGACACAGGTTTCACTTTATCCATACCATATTTAATCAGCAGTTCTTTGATATACTTCTGTTGATGAATAAAAATCTTTTCTT
>JAOSBN010059639.1:0-13929 GCA_027563595.1 Erythroxylum suave | reverse complement strand
ATGTATGTTTTGTAATGGTAGAATTGAAATTGTTGGAAAATGTTAGAAATGAAATTGTTGGAAATTATTGAAATTAATAAATGAAAATAGTTATAAATTGTTGAAAATGCAAATTGTTTATGTATATTTCATTATTTTGTAATTGTGAATTGTGAATTTGTGATGGTTGAAATTGTTGGTTGATGGAAATGAAATTGTTTGTGTATATTTTGTGATTATTTAAATCATACCCTTCAACTTGATCTTCACCTTTGAAACTTTGAATTGAAATTGTCGGAAATGGAATTGTCAGAAATAAAAATTGTTTATGCATGTTTTGTGATTGTTGAAAATGGAAATTGATTATGTATGTTTTGTGTAATTATGTTTGTTGAATAATTAAATTGTTAGTTTTTTATTTATGGTAAAGTTTGTATGATGTATGAGTTATATTATATAAGATGCACATGTGTATTGTGTAATGAAATTATGCGTTCTTTATTTTAATATTTGCATTCATTTATTTTTACAGGTAAATAGAAGGAAGTTCAAGTACTCCTGATCAAACCACTTTAGGAAGATACAATGATCTAGCTTAGGCTTATATTGTATTAGTTCCCGGTAAGAGGAATGATACTATTTGTTTATTTTGTAACAAGATTTTGAAAATTAGAGGAATAACCCAATTAAAGAAGCATTTAGTTGAGGTTAAAGGAGATGTGGAACCCTATAAAAAAGTAAGTCATGATGTGAAGTGCCAAATGAAAACTTTATATGAAAAATATCAGCATGAGAAAAATAGAAGGGAAAGGTTGAATTTTGAAATTGGTAATGGAACTCCTTTTGTTGGTTTTCATGATGATTGTGAAAATGTTGAAGGTGGTAATGCTAGTGCTAGTGCTAGTGTTAGTGTTCCATCTCAGGCCCAGCAAGAAGATAGTGTTACACCTGCACCTGATGCTAGGAAAATAAGAAGGCAAATGACTAGTTTTTTTGCACCATGAATAACTCTTGGAGCCCAACCTTCAATTCGTAGTGCAACACAATCAAGAGATGTAGCTTATAATGTCAATATGGCAGTAGCTAGATTGTGGTATGATACAGGTTAATCATTCAATGCTTCCCAATCTTACTATTATCAGCCTATGGTGGATACAATAGTCTCTTATGGTTCGGGATACAAAGCTCATTTGATTGATGACTTAAGCGGTAAACTTTTGAGTTGCTCAGTTTCTAAAATTAAAAGTCATTTGGCTGAAAGAAGAGAGAATGGGGTTACTTTTGGGTGTTCAACCATGCGTAATGGTTGGACAAATAGGAGACAAAAGCCTATTACTAATTTTTTGGTTTATTTTGCAAATGGCTTTATGTTTTTGAAGTCTATTGATGCATCTGGCCTTATTAGAAATATTGATACTTTATTTGAGATATTTGATGAAGCAGTGAATGAAGTAAGGCTAGAAAATATTGTTTGGTTTATTACTAACAACGATTCTACTTATACAGCAGGAAGAAGGTTACGGAATAGGTATAACTCTTTTTTGTTTTTGGACTCCTTGTGTTACACATTACATTAACCTAATGCTATCCTAGGTATTTTCTTATTATTGATGAGACTATGTAAAAAGTTAAAAAGTGACCAAGTTCATCTATAATTGTGCATGAGTTTTGAATTTAATAGGAAACAAATTTATCAATGGTAGGAATTTGTGTCGTCCTAGTGTGACAAGATTTGCAATAAATTTCTTATCACTTCAGTCTTTTGTTTCACTGAAGAAAGAGTTAAGCAAAATGTTTACAAATGCTAAGTGGGTTGCATCTCAGTATGCTAAATCTAATTCTGGATTGGAGGTTTCTAGCATTAAACTAGAAGGTAAAGAATTTTGGTCTCAATGTCAATTTATTATCTTAGATTGTAAGCCTTTGGTAAGGTTGCTTCGCTTGGCTAATAGTGAAGAAACAATAATGGTTTTTTTTAATGACATGGAAAGAGAAAAGGAAGCAATCAAGGTCAATCTGACATATAAGCCTTCTTTGTACACATCATATCTTGCTATCATCAATAAAAGATGGGAAAGATAACTTTCTTCTCCTTTGTTTGTAGCTGGGGCATTTTTGAAACTTAGTGTATATTTAGACCAAATTTTACAAAGAAAGTTGAAGTTATCAAGGGAATGTTATTCACTATTACAACAATTGTTGACCATGAAATGATGCAAGATCTTTTAAGCACACAAATAGAGCTTTGTTGAAAATTAATTATCATTTTATTTTATTTGTAATGCTACTTTTGTTATCTTATGATTCACAGTTGCTTGGTGGGATCAATTCAGAAGTAGTGTTCCAAAATTGCAAAAGGTTTGCAATTCGAATTTTAAATTAATGTGTGAGTGCAACAAGCTATAAATGAAACTGAAGCACATTTGAATTCATCCATTCCAAGAAAAAGAATAGATTGGAGTACAAGAGATTGCATGACTTGGTATTCGTTCATTACAATTTAAAGCTTCGAGAAAGGTATGCTATTAACATTACTAATTTCGATATAATTTCTTATAATTTTCTAATAATTAAATTTTATCGTTTACTAGGATTCTTGATAGCACAAGTAGCTCAAAAAATCCAATTTCTAGATCTTTTGTTTGATTGGGTTTATGAGGAACTGAATTTGATAGATTTGAATCACTTGATAGATAATCTTGGATGGGAAAGCATTGACATGTCATTTGGTGCATTGAATTTGAATGATGATAACAATAAGGCTCCTCTCAATGATGAGAATTTTGTACCAAATAATAACTAGGGGGTCAGTGTAGTTATAGCGGGTATCTTCTCGTAGACGATTGAATGAAGTTCTAAGTTTTTGTTTTTCCTCTTCTTTTAAATTTACTTATATTTGGTGTATATGATAAATTCTATATATATGACGTACTTGTAAATGTTTTTGTTACATGTTTCACTTATACTTGCTTGGTTCCTCTTCATGAAATCTTGCAGTAAATTATAATAGTTTGAAAGTTAATGATATTTATTATTCTTTTTATTAGATGTTTTTAACTTTCGATGTAATTATTAGTTATTAAATGATGAAATTTTAATATTTTAAATACTTTTTTATTATTCTTAATTATATATTTTAATGATGATAATTTTCTTTTTTCATATTAATTGTGGTTATTATTTATATGTGAAATATGTGAAAATTATTGTTATTTTATATTAGTTGTGGTTATTATTTATTATTATGATTTTTAGAAACAAAGTTGACGTAAATTTATAAAGTATATAGTACGACTGTATGATATAACAATGGACTATTTTATAATTTCTAAAAACCTTCAGGGACTATTTTATAAATTTAAATGATTACTCAAAATGGTATTTGATATTAATTGGTACCAATACAGTATAGTACCATACCAGAACTCAATCTAGTACTAAGTATGGTACGATATTCGCGATAATGGTCACTACTAATGGAGTTATCATGCATGCCATTTCTAATGACTACTAACAAAGTAACTTTTGACTATGATAAGTCCTAAATAATATCAAAATATAATAATCCATGTATGAGATACTTTGAAGATCTCAAATAAGATCATTATAATAAGTATTTATATCGACACATAAGTAGTTTTGAATATAAAATTTTCATATCAAGTCAGTATAATAAACTTGTTCTCTAACAAATATTTGTATGTTTGTTTAAATATCTTTATATTTTCGTTTATGATATCAATTTTTTCATATAAAAGAAACATAACGATTGTTTTTATTTCTATTGAATTAATACAGTCTTAAAATAGCAATGACTAAAAAAGATTTAAGGATAACACATAAATGCAAAAAGAATCTCATAACCTATTATCTCAGTGTAATTTTATTTGTGAAGTATAATTATCATAGATTTTTCTTACGAATTGGTTAATTAAATAAACATATATAAGATAAAATAATGTATTTAATAAAATACATACATATAGTTATGTTTTTCTTTTCTATTATATATGTAAGATATATATAGACATATGGGCTAATTAGACCCCTGAGGTTTTGATGGATATGTTTCTGTTGTAAGAAATATGGTCTTATATTGTGACCCAGATTTTCTATAAGCCCATATTAAACTTGCTTTAGGGTTTTTTTTAGTTTAATAGTATATTAAATCTTAACCGTTAATTAGTACTTAATGGATGTACAAGATTTAACATTAACAAAGAAGTGTATATAAACTAGCCCTTGTTGAGATATAGAGCCTGATAATATATTTGGACTTTACACCAGGCCCATAAATATTGCAGATAAATACATTATTAGAGGGCAGTTATGTCTTTTGTATTCTCTTTGGCATATAAATACGTTATATTCTCCTAGTGTACCAAAGTTGAAAAACAGTGAAATAAAACCCTAGCTGCCTGTAGATGTAGCCAAAGATTGGTGAACCACATAAATCTGTGTATGTCTGTTATTTTTACACTTGTTCTTTGATTATTGTGATTGATCGTTCATAACAACTGGTATCGGAGCCAGGTTCGTATCACAACAATCTGAAAAGATGGAAAGCACGAAGGTTCAAATTGAGAAATTTGATAGAACTGATTTTGGTTTCTGGAAGATGCAGATGGAAGATTATCTGTATCAGAGAAACCTCCACGAACCCTTTTCAGGGGAGAAACCAAAAACCATGAAATAGGAGGTTTGGGATCTGAAAGATCAGCACGTGCTAGGGTTGATTCGTTTATCATTGGCTAGAAATGTTGTCTTAAACATCGTTAAGGAGACAATGATTGTAGGAGTACTGAAGGCTCTGGTAAACATGTACAAAAAATCGTCGGCCATTAATAATGTATATCTGATGCATAGTTTGTTTAATTTGGAGATGACAGAAAGTGAATCTGTCATAAATCATATTAACAATTTTAATATGATTGTCAATCAATTAAGCTTTGTTGATATTAATTTTGATGATGTTGATGTCCTCACTACCCGAGCTGTGGGATACTGTTGTTTCTGCAATTAGTAGTTTGCATGGATCTGAGAAGCTAAGGTTTGATGAAGTTTGAGATGTTTTGAGTGAGAGCATTCACAAAAGGGAAATCGGGGATTTGTCTGGTAATGCACTCAGTGTCGAGGGAAGGGGTAGCAGAAAGTCGAAAAGAGGCTATAGTAAACATGGTCGATCAAAATCAAAAGGGCAGGGAAAATCTTAAGGCAGAAACGAGGTCTCTTGTTGGAACTGTGGTGAAAAAGGACATTTCAAGAAGGACTGCCCTAAACCTAAGAAGAAGAAAGGCCAGAAAAACAATAAGTCCTATGAAGATGATGATTATGTATGTTCTACGGAAGACATTGGCAATGCCTTAATTCTTAGTGTGGACAGTCCGGTTGACTCTTGGATACTTGATTCTAGTGCATCATTCCACTCTTTCCCGAGCAGAGAGTTATTCTATAATTTCAAATTATGGAAATTTTGGGAAGGTGTATCTTGCTGATAATAAGATTGCTAGAAAGGGGGATTTGTATATCCAGACCTTAGGTGAGAGTAAATAAAAGCTGCAGGATGTCAAATATATTCTTGACTTGAAGAAGAATATGATTTCTATTGGTCAGTTGAATAGCACGGGTTACAGGGCAGTGTTCGGGGAGAGTTCCTGGAAAATTGTGAAGGGAGTTATAGGGATAACACAGGGCACAAAATCTGGAACTCTATACACTACTATAGGGTGTTTGAACATGGTTGTTGTAGTTGATAGTACATTGAGCTCGAATCTGTGGCATAATAGACTAGGACACATGAGTCAGAAAAGGATGAAGATGCTAGCTTCAAAGGGGTAAATGCAAGGTTTGAAATATATTGGTATGATTTTTGTGAGAGTTGTGTTCTGGGAAAGCAGAAACAGGTCAGTTTCACAAAGGCCAATAGAGAACCAAAGGCAGAACGGTTAGAACTAGTACACAAAGACGTGTACGGGCTATCACCAGTCTCCTCTCTTAGTGGTTCGAGATACTACGTTACCTTCATTGATGGCTTCAATAAGAAGGTTTGGGTTTACTTTCTAAAACATAACTCAGATTTGTTTGTTACCTTTAAGAGGTGGAAGGATGAAGTTGAAAATCAGACTAGGTTGAAGATCAAATGTCTAAGGTCTGATAACGATGGAGAATATGATTCTACAGAATTCAAGAAGTTCAATGTTGATGAAGGAATCAGGTGCACAGGACTGTTCCTGACAAGGCAAGACAGAATGGGATTGCTGAAAGGATGAATAGAACATTGAACGAGCAAGTAGAAAGCATGAGACTACATGCTAGGCTGCCAAAAGCATTTTGGGCAGATGTAGTGAGCACAGCAACATACTTAATAAATAGAGGACCTTCTGTTCCTTTGGGTTTCAAGATGCCAAAAGAGGTTTGGTCAGGTAAAGAGATCAAATTTACTCACCTGCGAGCTTTTGGGTGTGTTGCCTATGTTTATGTTGATCTAGAGAAGAGAGACAAGCTTCATGCAAAGGCTTTAAAGTACTATTTCATTGGGTATGGTTCAGATCAGTTTGGATATAGATTTTGGGATAACAAGAATAAGAAGATCTTGAGACACTGTGATGTGGCATTTGATGAGAATATCCTGTATAAGGACAAGTTTGGGGTGCAATTTGAAAATGCAGAAGAAGTGGGAGCTGAGGTTGAGTTGCAGGATATTTCACATTATGATATTGCAGCAAGACTACAGGAAAATCTAGAAAATATTGTTGCAGAACCAAAACAGTAGCCAGTCACACCTGAGCCAGTGTTGAGGAGATCTACCAAGATTACCAAGTCCCCAAAAAGGTATTCACCATCCTTACGTTATTTGTTTTTGACTAATGGAGGGGAACCTGAATCTTTTGATGAGGCTTTACAGGTGAAGGATCCAATCAAATGGGAGCAAGCGATGGATGATGAGATATAGTCACTTGAGAAGAATGATACTTGGGAGTTAACTGAGTTGCCTATAAGGAAGAAAGCTCTATTAAACAAATGGGTCTACAGGATCGAGAATGAAACTAATGGCATAGTTAGGTTCAAGGCTCAATTGGTGGTTAAAGGATATTCACAAAGGAAAGGTATTGACTACATTGAAATATTCTCTCATGTTGTGAAGCTAACTCCAATTATAATTATAATTTTGTTGAGTATTGTTACAGCAGAGGACTTGCACCTTGAGCAGATGGATGTAAAAATAGCTTTCTTATATGGAGATCTAGAAGAAGAAATCTACATGCAACAACCTGAGGGGTATGAAGTCCTTGGTAAGGAACATATGGCGTGTAAGCTCAAGAGGAGCTTATATGGATTAAAGAAGGATCCAAGATAGTGGTACAAGAAGTTTGACTCTTTCATGTTCAGAAATGGTTTTCACAGGAGTGAAAAGGATCAGTGTTGTTACATCAAGAAGTTTACTGACTCCTTTGTTATTTTACTCTTGTATGTGGATGATATGTTGATTACAGGTTCAAGTATAGAGGAGATAAATAATCTTAAAGAGAGTTTGTCATCAGAGTTTGAGATGAAAAATTTGGGTTTAGCAAAACAGATTCTAGGGATGAGGATTTCCCGAGACCGGCCTACTGGAATTCTAAATCTATCCTAGTAACAATACATTGAGAAGGTGTTGTCCAGGTTTAGAGTTGATGATGCTCGGCCCAGGAGCACTCCTTTGGCTAACCATATCAAATTATCAAAGGAGAAATCACCCAAGATAGCTAAGGAACGTAAGCACATATATGCTTCTACAATTGGGAGTTCGATGTATGATATGGTCTGTATTAGGCCTGATATAGCACATGTAGTGGGAGCTGTAAGTAGATACATGTCAGCTTTAGGGAAAGAGCATTGGGAAGCCATGAAGTAGCTTCTGAGATACTTGAAAGGAATAGTTAGCACCTCACTTTATTATAAGAATAGCAAGATAGTACTAGAGGGTTTTGTTGATACTAATCTTAGTGGAGATGTGGATTCAAGCAAGAGTACATCCGGGTATGTCTACACTATAGATGGGACAACAATGAGCTGGATATCTAAATTTCATAAGTATGTCTCTATGTCATCTATAGAGGCTAAATATATTGCAATAGTTGAAGCTGGTAAGGAGATGATATGGTTGACTGATTACTTGGAAGAGTTAGGCAAGAAGCAGTATGACAAGGTTCTCTTCACTGATAGTCAAAGTGCCATAAAACTAATGAAGAACCCAGTGTATCATTTTAGAACTAAGCATATCCAGCGTAAGTACCATTTCACTTGCAGTCTGGTGGAAGAAGGTGAGATGTGTTTGAAGAAGATTGATGGTGCTAAGAATCCAGCAGACATGACGACTAAAGGTGTTGTTGCTGGGAAACTAGGGCTGTGCAAGGCCTCAACTAGTCTTCTACATTAGCGTGGGAGATGTTGCAGTTGTTGGGCACATTGGCATGGAGAACGAAGATGTTTGGGTTGATTGGACTAGTCTCCAAGTAAGAGAATTGTTGAGATATGGAGCTTGATAATATATTTAGACTTTACACCAGGCCCACAATCGCGGATAAATACGTTATTAGAGGGCAGTTATGTCTTTTGTATTCTCTTTGGCATATAAATACGTTATATTCTCCTAGTGTATCAACATTGGAAAACATTCACAGTGAAATAAAACCCTAGCCACCCATGGACGTAACCAAAGATTGGTGAACCACGTAAATCTGTGTGTGTCTATTATTTCTGCACTTGTTCTTTGATTATTGTGAATGATCGTTCATAACAGTCCTCTCTCTACCCTAACTAAGTACGAATAGAAACAAATATAGAACGTAGATATTTGTGTATTGAGTTATCCAACAAGCTATCGTACAAAAAAAGGGTTAAGAGAGAGAAACAAGTTTGTGATTATTAAAACAAGAATCCATTAGAAATTAAAGCAAGAAGATACCGTTAGGCGAGAGAGAGCGCAAAGTGACAATGCTTTAACAATTACATCAAGATTAGGGTTTTAATATCTTAGGGTCCCACATGAATAATAGTTAGTGATTGAAAAATGGAGAGGTGGTTTGGCACGTTTAATAGCCATGAATCTAACATGATCTTCATCTTTATGCATTAATTGTTAAGCGTTTAATGTGAAACCAATGTTCTGTTCTTGGAGATGCTCCATATGTAGGTATCTCTCATACTATCTCCATTTTCTAAAAGAGTGTCGATGTTGTCTTTCATTAAATGGGCCTAAAACCCACGATTCCCAAGATCACTGGTGTTTTTTGAATCTCCAATAGTGTTAAAAAATTTTACGTGTGTCATTGGCATCCATGAAGAAAACCATATATGAAAGATGAGAGAATGTTGTAGGGCGTCTTTCAATTCTTATGAAAATTTGACCATATAATGAATTTTTTTTAATTTTGATTTCTTATGTTTTGGTCATATTAATGACATTTTGACTTATAATTAAAAAATATTAATTTTAATTTCATCTTATAGATGTATTGTTATTATTATTATTTTATATATATGATAATACGACTAAAATTAATTTTCCAAGGTCCAAATTAGTTTTGAATGTGTGGTTATATAATTTATGTATTTTTATGAAATGCTATTATGAAAAAATTATTAGTTGATAAAAAATTAAGGAATTTACCCAAACGTAAATCAATGTTCTATAACTAACAAATATAAAGGAGAAAATTGATATACTCTTGTCATATATGTATAGTTATCCAAAGATATTAGATGTATTTGACAATGTTTATTTAATTTTTTTATAAATTTTAAATAACATTCTAATGATGGTGATAATATGTATTGTTGTGTTTACCCAAAGGAAACCTGCAATATATTTATGTATATGCTTCCTATATGAATTTGTTACTTAGTAAGCATTTGCATGTTTGCAGTTATTATCCTTCACTCTCAAGCTTCTTCTATTACTTTGTTCATTGGTGTAAATTTCTTTAAATGGAGTGAACAAGTCACTTTCCATTTAGGTGCTTTGGATCTTAACTTGGCATTATTAGAGGATAAGCCTTCTAACCTTAATGATACTAGTATAGAGGCTAAAAAGGTACATTATAAGGCCTGGACAAGGTCTAACAAACTATGTACAATTGCCCACAACATTAACTTCACTGTTCTTAGCTCTGAAAATCAGAATGCTTAAGATTTTCTCAAGCTTGTGGAAGATAAGTTTTGTTCTGCCGATAACGCACTTGCAAGAACACTTATGGCTGAGCCCATGATCATGAAGTTTGATGGTTTAAAGGGTATGCAGCAACATATCCTTGATATGACTAAATCGCAGCAAGACTTAAGACACTTGTATGGTTGTAGAAGACTCCTTCTTAGTTCATTTTATCATGAACTCACAACTTATTGAATATGGACCATTCCACCTCAATTATAACATATTAAATGATAAGTGGAATATTGATCAATTGTCAAGTAACGTTATTCAGAAGGAAGCCAGATTAAAGAAAAAAGGAGTTCATTATATTAACCTAGTGGGCCAAAGAGCTGGAGAGATACTAAAACCAAAGACCATGGATTTTAAAAAGAAAGGAACTGCTAAAGTTCCACAGGTTGCTGATTGTGAAAGGAAGGGACCAAAGTTAGATAAATGTCACTTCTACAAGAAAGAAGGACATTATCCGAAAGACTGCCTAAAACGTAAGGCTTGTTTCAAAAAGAAAGGTATACATTATGTTTCTACATGCTTTAAATCAAACTTATCTAAAGCTCCTTCTAATACTTGGTGATTTGATTTTGGTGCCACTACTCATATTTCTAATATTATGCAAGGATTCCTTACAATCAAAACCATAAGCCCATCTAGCAACTTTCTATTTATAAGGAACTGAATGAAGGCCCCAATTGAAGGTGTAGGGACTTACAAGCTGGCATTAGATACTAGACATCACTTAGATCTAATAAACACTCTCTATGTACCTTCAATTTCTAGAAATTAATTTTTGTTTGTAAACTTGATGCTAGTGGATATACCTTTAAGGGTGGAAATGGTTGTTTCAATTTGTATAAGAATAATTCCTTTATTGGTTATGGCATGCTTATAGATGGTTTGTATAAATTGAAACATGATGATATTTTTTTTAAATCCCTATTTATTGTTAATCATAATGTTAAAATAAAACTTAGTTTGGCGAATGAACATTCTGCTTATTTGTAGCATAAACGGTTGGGTCATATATCCAAAGAAAGGTTAGAAAGTTTAGTAAAGAATGAGATTCTGCCGAATCTAGATTTTATTGATCTTGACTTATGTGTGGAATGCATTAAGGCCACACGAACCAAACATAGCAAGAAAGGATCCATAAGAAGTAGTTAGCTTATTGAAATAATACACACTGACTTTTACAGACCTTTTGACACTCCATGATTTAATGGAGAAAAAAATACTTCATCACCTTTATAGATGATTTTTCATGGTATGGATATATCTATTCGCTGCAGGAAAATCTCAAGCTGTAAATACCCTTGAGGTGTTTGTAAAGTATGTTGAGAGGCAATTAGATAGAAAAGTGAAAATTATAAGATCTAATAGAGGTGGTGGGCATTATGGAAAGTATGATGAATCTGGACAGCCTCCCAGTCTGTTTGCTAAGTTCCTCGAAAGTCATGACATATGTGCACAGTACATTATGCTAGGCACACCACAACAAAACAATGTGGTAGAAAGGTGAAATAGAATATTAATGGATATAGTTAGGAGTATGAAGAGTAATTCTGAATTACCCAAAATTTTATGGATGTATGCACTTAAAACTACTATGTATTTGCCAAACAGGGTTCCTAGTAAGGCAACTCTTAAAACTCATTTTGAGTTAAGGATTCAAAGGAAACCTAGTTTAAGACAACTGCTTGTTGGGGGTCGTCCATTAGAAGCACGTATCTATAATCCGCATGAAAGAAAATTGGATTCTCGAACAATTAGTGGTAACTTTATTAGTTACCCTGAGAAATCTAAAGGTACAGGTTTCACTGTTCGAACCATAGTTCTAGAATTGTTGACATAGTCAATGCCAAATTTTTAGAGAATGGTAAGGTTAGTGGGAGTGCTGAAAATCAAGTTATGGATATTAATGAAATAAGGGTTGATGTTCTGTTATCTATAAATGTTCTTAAACCCATAACTACAACAAATATTGTCCCTACGTTGGAAGATAAAAATAATCAAGAACAATATTTAAATAATAAAGAAGCACCCTATGAAGAACCTAACTTACCACCAGCTCATGCAAATTAACCAGTTGGTATAGCTTTAAATAAAGCTGTAAGGGTTAGAAGGTTGGCTATTTATAATGATTATATGGTTTGCTAATAAGAGTCAGATTATGATTGTAATATTGATAATGATCCTGTTTCATTTTCACAAGCCATAAGTAGTGATAAGTTTGAAAGATGGATTGATGCTATGAAAGAAGAGTTGAAATCAATGGCTCACAACAATGTCTAGGATCCTGTAGACTGAAGGTTCTAAGCAAGTTAGCTATAAATGGGTCTTTAAGACCAAACGCAACTCGAATGGCAATGTTGAAAGATATAAAGTTAAACTTGTCACGAAAGGTTACACTTAGAAAGATGACATTGATTATAAGGAGACTTTTTCACCTGTCTTAAAAAAAGATTATTGAGAATAATTTTAGCATTAGTGACTCAACTTGATTTAGAGCTACATTAGATAGATGTGAAAACAACCTTTTTGAATGGAGATCTCGAAGAGAAAATTTAAATGGATCAACTTGAAGGTTTTTCCATTGAAGGTAAAGAAAGTATGGTGTGTAAATTGAAGAAGTCAACATATGGAATTAAATAAACTTCCAAGCAATGGTACCATTACTTCTTTCAGTTTTGAGGAAATCACTATTGATTGGTGTGTTTACTAGAAGATTTGTGAGACTAAGTTTATATTTCTAATTATATATGTTGATGACATTTTGCTTGCTACTAATGACTTGGGTTTGTTGTATAAAACTAAAGAATTTCTTTTTAAGAATTTTGAAATAAAAAATATAGGAGAAGCATCCTATATGATTGGAATTTCAATATTCTATTAGAGATCAGAAGGTTTATTAGGATTGTCTCAGAAAGACTCTATTGAGAAAATTCTTGAGAAATTTAACATGAGCAAATGCTCAGCAGGTATAGTCCCTATTCAAAAGAGAGATAAGTTTAGTCTTATGCAATGTCCAAAGAATGATATGGAGCATAGGAAATGGAAACAATTTCATATGCTTCTATTGTGGGTAGTTTGATATACCTACAAACCTGTACTAGAACCGACATTTGTTTTGTAGTAGAGATACTAGGTAGATATCAAAATAATCCTGATATTGATCATTGAAAGGCTACAAAGAAAGTGATGAGATATCTTAAAGTAACAAAGGATCACACGCTCACTTATAAGAGGTTTAATCATTTAGAAGTGATTGGATATTCATATTCAAATTTTGCCGGTGTGTTGATAGTAGAAAGTCAACATTTGGTTATTTGTTCCTATTAGTTGAAGGAGTAATCTCATGGAAAAGTGTCAAACAGTCTGTCATTGCTTCATCCACTATGGAAGTGGAATTTGTAGCTTGTTATGAGGTTACAATTCATGCATTATGACTGGAAAACTTTATTTCAAGGCTTCGGGTTGTTAACATAGTAAGCAAGCTGTTGAAAATTTATTTTGATAATTCTGTAGTAGTTTTCTTCTACTCTAGAGACACAAAACACATGGAATTAAAATATTTTGTTGTCAAAGAATAAAGAGTGCATATAGAACATATTAGGACGAATCTTATGGTAGCGGATCCTCTAACTAAGGGTTTACAACCAAAGACATTCAAAGAACATGTGCTTAGATGGGTCTTGGTTGTATTGATGATTGATAATAATGTTTGATGATGATGTTTTAGCACTCTTGAGCTCAATAATAAT
>JAOSBN010059618.1:0-13930 GCA_027563595.1 Erythroxylum suave | reverse complement strand
TAGTTAAAATTCAATACCTAAAATTACTTGATCCAATCCCAAATAGAACTAATGTTAAGTATAAAAATGCTAGTTGCACCAAAATATCACGCAAGTGAACAAAAACCTGACTTAAGCATTCTCAGAGAATCAGAGAAGAGAGACGAAGAAGAAGATTAACTAGCAATGCCTCTGACGCTATTGGCTTAATCTCTTCAATCGCCGCTGTTTATCAGTTTTGTATTCGAAAATCCTCACTATCCGATTAAGTCTCCAATTGTGATTTGATTTTCTCTAAAGTTTTGACCCGGTGCATTAATGGTTTAGACCACCACTGAGTAACACTGATTAGAACCAACGGGTCTTATATGATGGCGAACCACGTCTTCAAGTATTGGTGTATCCTAAGCCATCGAAACCCTTCAATTCAAGGTGGCCAGAGATTGCTTGCGAAAGGGCAAGGTGGTGGTGGCCCTTTGGAGCTGTACAGAAGATGGCATGTCGATGGGTCTTAAATGTCGGACACCATCTGGGTTTAAGAGGATGAATAATGTGAAAGGGAACAGTTGAGGAGAGGATTATATATCGGAAGAAGAGGGATATAGGTTTAGCTTAATTAGATCCACTTGTATTAGTTTGGTGTTTTTCTTAGGAGATAGAGAGAAATAGTAGAGAGTGAGAGAGAGAGAGTTTTGTTGGCGATCTTGTCAAGTAGCATACGCTAGACTTCTGCAAGTTGAGGATCAAGATGTCAAGATGAAGCTATGAAAATTCTCACACAAGTAATGATACGTAGGAAAAGGAGCGGAGAGGAAGTAGGTTGTTGAATTAGGTATTTCGACAAACGTATATTTCCTAATTCATAAACCTAATTCTTTTTTTGTTAAAAAAACTGATTCTTTTAATTAGTAAATTCACAAAAAGGGATTTTAATATGTTAATTAACCTCCTAGTTAAAAAAAATAATTAGACATCAATATTAATGTGACATTTAACTAATAGATAATTAATCCCCTCAGGATCTTCGTCTACTCAGGATCTGTTCTGAACATTTTGAAAAGGTTAAGGTTTAAATTGAATAATTCAATAAGTTAATAAGAAATTAATAAGAAATTGTTCTTCTATCCTGGAAGCCATATCTGTACTTGCTAAGACTGGACGGTTCTTCAAAAATCGATACAGAGAAGAAGAAAGAGGAAAATTTTACCGTCTGACTAGTGAGGAATTGACACAGGCGCAATTTTATATATTAGAGAATTGTGAGGAAATTGAAGATATTATCAAGTAATTATTCGTGTGTTTTATTCCTATTATACAAAAATTTTTGCTTTTATTTTTGTGGATCTTAATATATTTGTATATAGAGAACATATGTTAAAGTTAGAAAAAGAAAGGGTGAGGGAAGTGGCAAGAAAACATAAATTAGAGTTTCTAGAATGGTTTAAAAAATGAGTAAGTTATGATCTACAATTTTGACGAGTTGTCACAATAGATGTAACTATTATCTATTTTGCTATAGAGTATCACTAAAACTAGCATGGATTATAGTGACAGATGGTTACTAGAAATACTAGCACAACCTTTTTCTACAATGTGGTGTCACAACAAAATATCATCACAAGACATTTAGTAATAGAGTATCAACAAATTATAACTAAAAATAACTATATCGCTTTTTTATGATGGGTTGTCACAATAGCTAACATTATAACTTATTTTGCTACAGATTGTCACTAAAGGTAACTTAGAATATAGTGATAGATAGTCACTAAAAAATGCCAATGTGGCATTTTTTGCAACGTGCTATTATAATAAATGTCACACAAACACTTTTAGTAACAGAGTGTCACCGAACATCTATTATTTTGGTGCTAAAATAGTCCCCGTATAATGGCACCAAAATTTCCATTCTTGTTGCAGCACTAACTAGTGACAGAATGTAGCTACATATGCATTATAGTGACGGTTCATTGCAACATCTCAATAAGTCATGTGGTTGAAATACAAATTTATTCTCCTCGCAATAAGTTGTCGCAAAAGCTTAATATTTAGTAACGATGCATTACAAAAAAATGCTAATAGCAACACACATCAAAGGTGTTGCTAAGATTTTCGTTGCCATAGCCGTGTTGTTTTGTAGTGTTTTAATCCACAACAATTCACAGACTCCCACCGCCATGCCATGATATTCAACTTCTCCACTAGATCTAGCTACTACTCCTTGTTTTTTACTTCTCTAAGTCACTAAATTCCCCCCAACAAAGGTTAGATGTCCAACTGTTGATCTTATATCATCAACCAACCCTACTTAGATAGCATTAGTAAAAAATTCAACCTCAAAACTGCTACCTTTTTGAAAAAAATATTCCCTTTCTAGTAGAATTTTTTAAATGCCTTAAAATTCTCATTACTGCCTCTAGATGACTTTCATAAGGAGAGTGCATATATTGACTAACCAAGCTAACTGGATAAGCTAAATCTAGCCATGTATGGGACAAATACATAAGCCTTCCAACTAGCCTTTGATATCTTTCTCTATTAACAGGTGTGTCATTACTTTCCTTAATTGTATTTTTTCAGCTACAGGTGTATCCATGGGTTTGCATGCCAACATGCCTACTTCCTTAAGCAATTCTATCACATATTTCCTTTGTGTTAAAAATATTCCCTTCTTTGATCTAACACTTCAATGCCTAAGAAAAATTTAAGATTTCCCAAATCCTTCATTTCAAACTAGTTTGATAGGTATTCATGCAACATTTGCTTTTCATTTTCATCATCTCTAGTCACAATCATATTATCTATATAAATGATTAGGATAGTAATTTTCCCACCATTTCATTTAAAAAATAATGTGTGACTTGAATTATATTGTTTATAATGAAAAGCCTTCATAGAAGAGGTGAAACTCCTAAACCAAGCTCTTAGTGATGTTTCAAACCATACAAAGATTTTTTTTTTAATTTACACACCTTATTACTTCTTTCATTTTTAAAGACACTACCAGGAGGTAGCTCCATATACACTTCTTCTTCAACCATGCAAGAATGTTATTTTACATCATATTGATGCAAGGGCCAGCCAAAATTAGCAGTTAAGGATAAAAGAATACTTACTATATTGATCTTGGCAACTGGTGCAAATGTTTGTTCATAATCTATGCCATATTTTTGACTATAACCTTTTGCCACTAACCTTGCCTTGAATCTTTCAATTTCACCATTGGCTTTGTGTTTCACGGCATACACCCATCGACATCCCACAAGTTTTTTTTTCATTAGGTAAATCAACAATCTCCCATGTTTTATTTTTTTTTAAGTAAACTCATTTCTTCCTCCATTACTTTCCTCCATCTAGCATCTTCCAATGCCTCCTATATACTGTTAGGAACATCTATAATAGATATTTGATTCAAAAAAGACTGAGATTCCCTTGTGATTCTATGATAAGATACATAGTTAGCAATAGGATACTTAGGTGTAGAAGAGAGAGTGAGTTCATATGATTGTTGGGGTTTTCCACGATTACTATGATATGGAAGAATCTTTGTACTTACTTGGTCATCTTGACTTAGCAGTGTTTGCACTAGTTTAGAAGACTCAATTATACTATCTTCATTTTTGTTTCTAGTTCCAAGAGATGTATATAACTTATACATATCACCTATCTTAATTTTTTCAAGATGGTTTTTAATTTTAAAAAGGATTTCAGTTTGGTTTGGTTCAGTGAATTTTGGTTTATACTAACTGACATTATTTCCAGGTTGTTTAATGCATGTTTCAGATTCAATAACATTTGGACTTTCAGATTCAATTTAGCTTATTTTTCCGGTTTGCATTTCATTTCCAGTATGTGAACATGGTGGTTCATGTTTGTGAGATTCATTTTTTTCATTTTGTCCAATACCATTTCCTAACTACAAGTATTTTAAATCACTAGTTTTTATGTTGCAGTTTACGCTTCCTTACTATAGTACATACAATTTTCATGAAATTTAACATCTATGGTGACATACATTTTTTTTCTGTTGTAGACAATACCATCTATATCTTTTTTTATTAATGCCATATCCTACAAAAACACATCTATATGCTCTAGGATATATAATTTATTTCCTTTTTTTGCATTTTGCAAATGTACAAAAGCAGTACATCCATATACACGTGGAGGTAAATTCGTTGGTGTTGGTGTCTCTACATGCAAACATAAGGTGTCTAAAGGTGTTTTAAAACCCAAGGTTCTTGACGATAACATATTTATCAAATATGTAGATGTCATAATGGCTTTACCCTAATATGAAAGAGGCATATTTGCTCCTATTAACATGGATCTAGTCATTTCTAATAGGTGTCTATTTTCACGTTCAGCTACACCATTTTGTTATGGTGTACTAAGACAACTAGTTTGATGAATTATTCCATTAGTGTGCAAAAAATCCTTGGGTGACTAGTAAATTCCCCTCCATTATCCGACCTAAGGATTTGAACTTTCTTATGAAAGTGTGTTTTTAACCATGTTTTAAAATTTCTTAAACAATTCTCCTACCTTACTTTTATGTTTCATGAAGCAAATCCACGTCGTTAAGCTAAAATCTTCTATAAATGTTACAAATCATTTAGCACCATTTAATGTGGACGCACGTGATAGACCCCATACATCAGAATGCACTACCATGTATAAAAGGTTTAGGACTTCAAGTGGTACTTGGTGGAAAAGATACACACTAGCATTTTGCAAGTTCACATACATCACATTTCAAATCCTTTAATTCATAATTCAAAAAATTATTTGGAAACAAATATTTAAAATATCCAAAGGATACTTGACCAAACTGTTTATGTAAAAGCCAAAGTTCAAGGATACTAGAAAAACTAGTTGATAAACATGAAGTCGTCGCTAGAGTTCTTGAAGAATTGGTAATAAAATCTAGATAGTATAATTTGCCTCTTCTAGTCCCAGAGCCAATCGTCTACCTCGTCTTGATGTCCTTGAAAACACAAAAATCAGGCCAAAAACTTATGATGCAATTTAAGGTATAGGTTATTTGTGCTACAAATAAAAGACTATAATTCAAGGATGGTATGACAAGAATTTTTCAAGGTTGAGTTTATTCATTATTAAAGATCCTTCACCTAGTACGAGCACATTTTCTCTACTAGTAGTGGTGACATCTTTTATTTGTGATGGTTTCATGTTTCTCACAGATTGGTCATAAGTAATATGCTCAGTCGCTCCCGAATCAATTACCCATGTATTTAATCCAAACAGAGCAGGAGAAGTCAGAGACTTACTAGACGAGGAGACATTCATAGCCAAGGCTGTTTTGGATTCCATAGCTTCAGGTTTTGTTTCAATAAGACTTGTTTGTGCAACATTTGCTTTACCCTTGCATTTGGTGCCTTCTTTGGACCCTACCAATCAGGATACCCGATTCTTTCATAACATTTTTCCTAAATGTGACCTAGTAAGTCACAATATGTGCATTCCAAACTATTGCTAGCTTTCTTCATTTCAGGATTATGCACCTCATAGCTTTTGCTAGTTTCTTTTGATTTCCTTTTTCCTTTGTCCTTTTTGTTTCTTTGATTCCATGTAAACATTGCAGCATCTTCATTTGGACTGTCACCATCACTCAAGCCCTTCCTGTTTGCTTCTCTCCTTATATATGCATAGTTTCTTCAAGTTTCAGTTTTGGTTTCATGCAAAGTATTTCTCCACGAACTTGATCATACTCAACACCAAGTCCATTCAGAAACATGTATATTTGCAGCCTTTCAACAAATGTTTTGTAGGTGACAATATCCTTGGGGTCCTTCATGATAACCTTGTCACGATAGTCCAATTTGTTGAAGATCTCCTATAGCTCGCCATAGTATGCTGGTAGTGTCTAACCAGCCTATCATATTATAAAGTCTCGCTGATGTAATGAGAATAGTTGTGCCTCATCTCCTCCACCATAACAGGCTTTGGCAAGAGCCCTCCTGATTGCTTGAGCCGTTGGTAATCTCATATATCTGTTCATCAAATCTAATGTCATTGACGTAAGTAAACAATCTTGAACCTTTTTGGTTTTCAACGTTCCATTTGTTGTAAGCTAGATTTGTCTTTGCTGGTGGTGCATCACGTCTACAATATATGTTAAGTTCTCATGGGCAGCTATATGAATCTCCACGATTTGAGCCCAAACATCATAATTTGACTCATTTAAAGTAATTCCAGCATTGAAGCTTGGATTTTCAGTTTGATATTAGATAATTGATGGTGTTTTTGAGTCACTCGTTGTTGGGTTTGTAAGAGGTAGAGCAGCTGGGTCGTTTTCAGTCATGGTGAGGGATGAGATTAGGATTCAGGCAATGCAAAATTGCAAGAAATTTCAATGTAAATCAAAGATTAACCTTGTTCTAATACCATGAAGCGTAGATGGAAATAATGTTTTTCAAATATCAAAACACTTTACATCCCTACATGTATATAGTCCCTAACTAGGATTTGTTACAACTAAAAGATATGCATAAAAAAGGGAAGATATATATAAAAGGAAGTAATATATATATTATGATATATCCTATTACATAGGTCTTGATCTCCTGATTCTTCTCCAACATTTTTCATTGATTTACTCAGCAGGGTCAAATGCAAATTCACATGTTAAAGCCTTCGCATCGTTGTCATAGATGTTGATAAGCTTGGTCATCTCTTTGCCGGTAACGTCGCCATTTTTGCCATCATTAGACGGCTTAAAGAATTTACAAGCAAGAACACGATCAACCTTTGTCATGCACACTTCTAAGGCGTATGAATCATCTATGCAAGTAATTTGGTTACCGACAGTGAAGACATGCCATAAGTGAGACATCATTTTAGAGGGCATAAAAGAGGCTTTTCTATAACAAATATTTGAGGGGATGTTCGGTTCAACATAGATAACTTCTTTACTGAAGCTGGTGTGCGGAAAGGGTTGCGATTTAGGAAAGATAAAGCTGCCTTCGGTGTATCTACAAGAGCATAAACTGAGGCTAAGGTCAGAGGAATAGTTGACAAACGGACAGATTGATTTGAGGAGTTGAGTAGTCCCATATGTTTTGATGATGATCTTAGTAGGGTACACAAATAAACTCAATTATGATAGCATGTAGGCATCAAAGAACCGATTCCCAACAATAGATACAACAACATCCAAAACTTAGACAAGTGAGTCGAAGTCAAGAAGCCTAAGTCCTAGGTTGTCAACTGCAGGGTCATCACCAAAGAAATGAAGCTCTAAACATTTCTCAAAACCTTCAAATCCAAAGATAGCCATTGCAAAATATAAGTAGCTAGGTGGAGATGGTGGAGAGAAGGCTATGGACTGATGAATTGTGGGATATTGAGATATTGAAACTACAAGTGAGAAAGTTGAGCATGAGATTTATAGGGGTGAATAAGAAGAAGACTAACAAAAAGAGGTAGAGAAAGACCAGAGGGATTGGAGAAGATAAGTGAGTGAAAGAAAGAGGAAAGGCCATGTCTCGGGTGAAGCAACCAAGAACCATGATTGTTAACTTAAATCCCTAGTAAAGAGAGAACACAAAAGTCTCCATTAAGACTGTATAAGGAGGCATATATTTACAGTTTTACACATCCCAAAAATCTCTTTCCTATAACCATGTGTATAAATTTTGGTGTGGATTGTGAGATCTTCCTCTTGTAATATTTGATTTCTATAGTAGAAAGTTTTCTATTCTTGCCTATAGTTTTTTCCCATATTTGTTAAACAGTTTTTCACGTTAAATCTTGTGTGTTTCTTTTATGTCAAATTCTTTTTTTATTGGTGTGTTTGCTCTATTCGGTGGAGTCAATTTCTTAGTAGTGGTATCAGAGCCCAAGGGTTGCTTAAGTATAATACTCTATTTGTGTGGCATAATCTGATATTCCATATCAGAAAACGAGCTTTTTTAGTGTTCTTGTGGGTTAAGGGTAGTTCTATTCTTAGGTTCTTGTTGTCATTTTGGGGCTTTTTTCACTAGTGTTTGAGGTGATTGAGTGCATATCTAGGACAAGCTCTATCCAAGGAGACTAGGTTTTAAGTGGGATCATTTATGACCCCTCTAGCTTTTCCTGGGAACTTTCTTAGTGTACTACAGTCTTATTACATACTAAGTGGATATAACTCAAGACGATTTCCCTTTTTAATGTAAGAGAGTGGGAGTTCTTATGATAGAAGCAATGTTAACCAAAATTGATATTACAAAGTTTGACGGGACAAAGTTCTTATTATGGAAATTGAAGATGAAGGCAGTTTTAGTAAAAGATAACTACTTGGAGGTCATCAATAATAGGCCAACTAATTTCACAAATGACGTCAAACAGAAACAAATAGATGTATTGGCCATTTCAAATTTGCATCTTGGTTTATTGGATGATATCTTGTAAGGTGTAGAGGAAAAGAAAACAGCCAACGTGATATGAGATTAGCTGACAAAGTTATATGAAGCTAAGTCTCTTTACAATAAAATTTTTCTGAAGAGGAGACTTTACACACTCTAAATGTCTGAATCTACTTTAATAATAGAGCATATCAATACTCTGACCTCTCTATGCTCTCAACTTTCAAAGTTGGGACATAATGTAAATTTAATTGAATGTACGGAGACTCGACTTCAAAGTCTTCTAGATTCGTATGACCAATTCATCATTAATTTAACCAGTAATATCCTTACAGATACTTTGGTATTTGATGGTGTTACTGATTCGATTCTTGAAGAAGAAAGTAGGCGCATCAACAAGGAAGAAAGGTTTACAAGTTCGCATCAAGTGGAAGCCTTATCGATGACAAGAGGATGGTCAATGGAGCGTAATTCCACTGGAAGCCACAAATAAGGAAGGTCGAAATCTATAAGTAAGAAAAATCTCAAGTGTTACAACTGTGGCAAGAGAGGGCACTTTAAAAGTGAATGTTGATTCAGGAAAGGTAGAGACAAGGCCTCTAAAGCATCAAATTCTTGGGGATGTGTTGTCGATGGAGAAATCTTATATAGTGAAGTAGCAACAATGTTCAAGGACATAGTAGAGCTCGCTGATGCTTGGATAATGGATTCAGGAGAAACGTAACATATGACTCCTTGTAGAGATTGGTTTCACACTTATAAATCTATCTTTGCAGGATTTGTGTATATGGGAAATAGTCATGCCTTGGAGATTGTTGGGATTGGCACGATCAAGATGAAGATGTATAATGTTACAGTTCACACTATTCAAAATGTTCGACATGTGAAGGGCTTGAAAAAAATTTTATTGTCTTTAGGACAATTGGATGAAATTGGGTATTAAACCTTCATTCAAAATGGAGTCATGAAGTTGATCAAAGGAGTGCTTAGAGTCGTGAAGGTGGAAAGGATAGCTACAAACTTATATAAGCTTATGGGAGAGACATATATGGAAGCCAATTGCATCGATTAGTTAGCAAAAAATGCAGCAAAATTGTGGCACCGTAAACTTGACCATATGTTAGAACAAGGATTGAAGATTCTTGTTGAGTAGAAACTATTCCCTAGTCTCACGAAGGTATCATTACCCTTCTGTGAGCATTGCGTTACAAATAAGCAATATAGACTGAAATTTAAGGCATCAAATTTTAGAAGTAAAGATATTCTAGAATTGATTCACTTTGATGTATGGTAAGCACCAGTTATATCTTTGGTTGGAGCCAAGTACTTTGTGACCTTTATCGACGATTACTCTAGAAGATGTTAAGTGTATCCTATTAAGAGAAAGGGAGATGTATTTCTAACCTTCACAACATTTAAAGCAAAAATTTAGTTAGAGACGGGGAAGGAAATCACATGCGTCAGGATTGATAATGATAGAGAATATACTAGTGATGAGTTCAATGATTTTTGTAATTAAGAAGGCATCAAACGTCAATTCACAGTGCCTCACACTCCTAAACAAAATGGAGTGGCTGAGTGAATAAATAGGACTCCGATTGAACAAACTATAGTCATGTTGAGAATTGCAATTATGGCAGTCTTTCTAGGCAGAAGCAGTGAAGATCACCTGCTATGTGATTAATTGATCACCAATAAGATCTATTGATCTGAAGACACTGATGGAGATGTAGACTAGTAAATTAGCAGACAATTCTCAATTACTCACATTTAGAAGTCTTGTGTTTGTGATGTATAATACTTAAGATATCACAAAACTATATCCAAAATCCAAAAAATATAGATTTATGGGCTATGCTAATAGAGTCAAGGGGTATCGACTGTTGTATCCCACCGCCCACAAGCTCGTCATTAGCAGGGATGTCATATTTATAGAAGATAAACTGTAAGAGAAAGATCAAAATAACACTTTTGAAGAAAATTTTAAAGTTGTAGCGATTCAAGAAGAAAGGAAGATTAAACAAAAAGATTATACTAAAGTTATATCGTATCATAAGGAGCAAGAACTGGTTGAATATGAAAATATAGAATTTCAAAGGTCAACCCATAAAAGGAGAATCCTAACCTAGTAGTCTAATTATATTATAGAGGGTAATGTTGCATATTATCTCCTAACCAAAGATGGTGAACTATCAACATTCCAAGAAGCAACAAATAACTCAGAGGCATCACTTTGGATGGCAACAATGCAAGAAGAAATAGAAGCTCTTTATAAGAATAAGAAATGGAAGCTTGTGCCGCTACCACAAAAGAGAAAGCCTATTGGCAACAAATGGGTTTACAAGATCAAACGTAAAAGTGATGATCAGGTAGAGCAGTATCATGCAAGGTTGGTGGTAAAGGGATATGCTTAGAAAGAAGGTATCAAATTTATTGAGATCTTTTCACTTATAGTTCATCTCAATACAATTTAGATCATCCTAGCTATGTGTGCTACATTTAATCTATATTTGGAGCATTTAGATGTAAAGACAACGTTTCTTCATGGAGATCTTAAAGAAGAAACATACATGCATCAACCAGAAGGTTTTGAAGAACCAGAGAAAGAGAACTTGATTTGCAGGTTGAACAAATCTGTGTATGATTTAAATAGGTGCCAAGATATTGGTATAAAAGATTTGATTCCTTCATAATGAGCTATGGATTGAACAGATTTAGTGCAGACCCTTGTGCATATTTCAAGAGGTTTGATAATAACGATTTCATTATATTATTGTTATATGTTGACAACATGTTGGTTACAAACCCCAATAAAGATTGTATTCAAGATTTGAAGGTTCAGTTAGCTGGGAAGTTTGAAATGAAGGGTTTAGGATCAACAGATAAGATTCTAGGGATGCGAATTTACCAACACAAAAATAACAGGAAGATTTGGCTTTCTCAGAATAATTACTTGAAGAAAATCTTGCGACACTTCAATATGCAAGATTGTAAGTCAATCTTTACTCCTCTTGTTATTAATTTTAAGTTTTCTTAAAGTAAAAACCCTCGAAGTGAAGCAGAGAGGAAAGAGATATCTTGAGTACTATATGCATCAGTTGTGGGAAGTTTAATGCTCGCTATGATTTGTATAAGACCGGACATCTCACATATAGTAAGAGTGGTTAGTCATTATATAGCGAATCCTGGTCGAGAACACTAGTGGGCTATAAAGAGGATCTTAAGATATATTAAAGGGATCTCAAATGCTACTGTTTGTAATGAAGGATCTGAATTTATTATCAAAGGATATATTGATTTTGATTTTACAAGCGATCTTGATAAAAGAAAATCCACTACAAGCTATGTGTTGACTATTACAAGAAGAGCTGTGAGCTGGGTGTCTAAACTACAGACAGTTGTAACATTATCTACAATAGAAGCTAATTATATGGAAGTTACATAAGCTTGCAAAGAATCGATCTGAATAAAAAGGTTTCTGGAGGAACTTGTGATTGTCGGAATGCCTTACATATTGCAAAGAATCCAACTTTTAATACCAGAACTAAACATATAGGAGTTCACTATCATTTTGATTGTGAAGTGGTGGAAGATGGAAGTATGGATATGCAGAAAATTCACACAAAAAAGAACCTAGTAGATGCACTAATAAAGCCAATCAACATTGATAAATTCATATGATGTAGATCCTTATATGGCTGGGCAGAGACGTGGACAGTAGAGAAATGGCAATATAGAAATAACAATATAGAGATTGATTGGTTCTCAATTAGATCTCCAAGTGGGAGATTATTAGCTTAAATTCCATATTGGTAAAGAGAGAACATAGAAGCCTCCATTAAGGCTATATAATGAGGCATATGTTTAAGATTTTACACATCCCAAAAGTCTCTTTCCCATAACTTATATATAATTCTTGGTGAGGATTGTGAGATCTTCTTCTTATAATATTTGTAATCCATAGTGGAAAATTTTCTATTCTTGCCTAGTTTTTCCTATATTCGTTAATGGGTCTTCCACGTTAAATCTTATGTGTCCCTTTTATCTCAATTCATTCTTTTATTGGTGTGTTAGCTATATCCGATGGAGTCCATCTCCTATCAATGATTGTAGGCAAAATTAAATAAATACAACGACGACGATAATGATGATATATGGTTTCCTCTTCCTAGAAATACAAAAACAAGTTTAAAAAGAAGGGAACTTGAATTTTTTTTCCATAGTGGAATGAAATGTTTTGGTTAGGGATCTTGTACTCACGCCCATATTTCTTCTATTTTCTTGGTTCAATTGTGATTTGTTTGCAACAACCTCCAATCAAGTCTAGTTTTATGCCCACCCACTACACAAATATTCTTCCATTACATTCTTAACCAGCTGAAATTGAAAACCACTCAAATTTAAACAAATCTTGTTCATACGTAAATGTGTTTTAAACTAATTTTTCTTTCTACGTTCAAATATGCTGGAGGTGTTTATGGTCAATGCAACAATAATTATGAAGACAAATTCTTTACATTTTTAGTATGAGAAAGAAATTTACATGGGCTTTGTTTAGGACCAAAAAATGAGGTCAATTTTCTATAATAAACCAGTTCATTCAATCCCACAAATCGAAATCACTTTATTTAATTTGTTCACAATACATTCCATAAACCACGAACATAATCATATATGTACATTTTGTATGCAGAACAACAATCAATTGTTAGACATTTTTGTCCATAGGGAAATTTTTGTCATTTTCCTATTAAGTGGACAACTATTAATTGTAATTTTGTTTTTTTAATAAATTATCGGTTAAGTTACGTAATTTGATCCAGACAAGGGTAATAAAGTAGCCCAATAAATGATCTTAATCAATGGATCGAAGTCCAGGTAGAAAATAGATCCCTTTTAGTTTAGACCTAATATATATTGGACTTATGATGGGGAAGCCCGATATAGAAGCTATATATGGGTTAAGGTCTCGTGCAATTGCTCCTATCAATCGTAAGCTTACAGTTTTTTAACCCGTTAAGAGAGCTTACGTATTAAGAAAACTATAGAAAGATCTAAATCATGTGTCAAGAAACACTTTCTGTAAAGGTCCTAGGAGATTATAGATCGTTTGGAGCTCGGAAACTACATCAAAATTAGAGGTGGAACCAAAATTAGGTATTCCACATTTCCTTCATTTTTAACCCTTTTATGTATGATCCTGCATATGTAATAAGGTCTCTACCACGTATTACACACGGTATTAGAACAATTACGTGATCAGGTTGCCAAAAATGAAGGATTTTTGGTTTTTCATGTCATATGGTTTTCCTTAGTTTTTTATTCTTTTTTCAGTTTTTTTTTACATATATGATTTACATAAAAGTAGTATACATAAGGCTACCTATGAAAAACGGGTCAAAAATAGGCTGAATGAAGCAAAAAATGGCATCCCAAGATGCAGAAAATCGCCTCTAACGACAGTGGGTGATGAAATGTAAAGTGTGTGCACACACTCCCGACGCTACTTGTTGGATCCCGTTTCTGGAACCCAACCCATACTAAACCATAACATAATTCTCTCAAGCTCTGATACCATAAATGTT
>JAOSBN010059568.1:0-13935 GCA_027563595.1 Erythroxylum suave | reverse complement strand
GATTCTCAAGCAGCTACCACAAAGAGGAACTGCTATGCTAAAGTGTGTATTGAAATACCTTGGAACTCTCTCTTACCCCAAAGATGTATTCTCTCCCCGGGGTGTTTACTTTCTTGAAGGATTTTAACTTAATGTTCATCACTTTGCCTTTTTCGTCTCACTTCACTTAACTCAGCTCTTAATAGAACTAAGTAGCTCAAATCTAAGTGAATCCTGCAAGTTAAACTCACCAAACACAAGAGTATAAGTGGTGGAATGAATTGTTGAACAAAGTGAATGGAATGGACAGAATTGTGACTCTAGAAATCAGAAGACTCAAAGGAAGACTCAGAAGATGAACTAAGACTCAAGATATAACAAGGATTAGCATAATCTGGTCTTAATTGCAGAATTGAATATAAGGCTCTTGCTTTTGTGCTTTTGGCTCTTTTTTTCTTTTTCTTTTTTTATGATTTCTTTCTTTTATGATTCTTTTTTCTTTCTTTTTCACTTTTTTCTTTTCTGATTCCTTTTCCTTTCCCTTTTCACTTTTTTTTCTGATTTAGGTCTAAAGGTCAAGAAAGAAAAAATTCACTAAAAGAAAACAAGAACATAAATTCAAAAACAAGAATTCAAAAAGACATAAAAGAATATGAAAGTTAGATTTGTTACAACCAAAAAGAAACGAATTTTGTGAGATTCTCAATAAACAAAAAAGAAAGCATAAAAGAATATGTATGAGTTCAATAGAATTAAGCCAAAGCTCTAATACCAAACTTATGTGGACCCGACAAGAACGTGCTTTTGAACCCAGTAATCAAATTCAGAAAATGAATTTCCAGGACCAGTTGGAATATATAACAGCAGAAAGACATTTAACCCGTTGCTTGGAGAAACAAGAACCAAAGGTATTGGAAAGGGATGCCACCACAAACACTATGGAAAGGTGTTCGATAAGTCTCTCACAAGGATTTAAACTAGATGAGTTTTCAGTTCTAAGAAAAATCAGGAGTTGTGAAGAAAAACTTTTCAATTCAGAATTCGTGATCATCTCCTTACAATTGTTTTTGAAAGCTACTTAAATGTTATCTAGGTTAAAGAAAACTAACAAATAACTAAGTAAAATAAGTCCAAAACAAACCAAGCTGGGCTGAAATTAACTAAATTAGCTTAAACAGCCCTATTGGCAACTAAAACCCAAAATAATAAAAGTATCCAAACAAACTGAAACCCTTGGACTTAAATAGTTTAAATAGCTGATTATTACATAAAAATACCAAAAAAAAGTCCAAAACACGCAACTAACGCTAAAAGGTCGCGCTAAGCAAAGGGAGAGTGGTGTATGGGCAGATTTTGGACTCCACATAAATCTTGTCTGCTAAGGGGCAAAACGAACTCTGATTTAGACGTTCTTGGGGCATTCTAGAAAGCTCAAGATGTCCTCTTCAACTCTATTGAAGACCACGAACTCGAATGAAAGCTCTATGGTGTCCAAAAATGGGCATCTTTCAAATGTATTCCACCAGTCAACATGCAAAGTAGCTTGTTTGGATGCCCCACGTCTAAGTCAGCCACAACGGCTTCTTGCTTGGCCCAAACATCTTCAATTAGTCCATTTAGAGCCTCTTTCATTCTTCTAGCCTTTGCTCGAGTCGTTGGCCCTCCTCCAATGTGTAAAGGATCATCAACTTAAGCTGGACTAGATTGCTCCCTCCTTGGTATGTCCTCCATGGCTTGATCTCCATCATTCATTTGTTTAGCTTTAGCCCTAGTTATTAGACCTCTACCAATGTGTAATGGATCATCAAAATATATTAAACCAGATTGTGCCATCCTTTGCATGTCCTTTGCTGAGTTTCCATCATATTAAGTGCTTTAGGTGTCAATGGCTTGGAAATATTGCTTCTCGTTGTCCAAAAAAAAGGTTATGATCGTGTTGGATAATGGTGATGTAGAGAGTGTTAGTTCAAGTGATGATGAAATACCACCCTTAGAGGATTGTTCTGATGTTGCTGTTGAAAAGCATGTGCGTGGAGATATGCTGGTCAGAAGGCATATGCTAAATATTTCAATCCAAGCATGAAAATGAAGGGGAACAATGTAAGCATATTTTCCATACTTGATGCCACATTAAAAACAAGATCTGTAGCATGATTATTGATAGTGGCAGCTATACTAATGTTGCTAGTACTTTGTTAGTAGATAAGCTGAATTTGGATACCTTTAAGCATCCTAAACCATATAAGTTGCAATGGCTGAATGAATGTAGAGAAATTAAGATGGCCAAGCATGTTTTAGAGTCTTTTTGTATTGGAAAATATAAAGATGAAGTTCTTTGTGATGTGCCAGCAATGCATGCTCAACACATTTTATTAGGTTGTCTAGGGCAATTTAAATAGGAAGGTTAGACATGATTGGTACTTTTTGCCTTAATAACTAAACCATTGTACTAACCCCTTTTAAACCTTTGCAAGCTCACGAGGCTAGATTAGGATAGCAAGTGAGTATAAAATGAGAGAAATCCGATTACTAAGCAAGAGGAAAGGAAAAAGAGAGGAAAACAACAAATGAGAGACAAGAAAGATAGTGAGGTCAAAAGGAAAAATCAAGAGAGAGGTGTTTCAAGAAAGAGATAAAAGTAAGAAATTAAATGTAATTACTAGAAAAAGTGTGGATAAGAGTGCTATGTGGGCAAGGCAGCCACTACATGTACTTATTTACAAGGATGTTTATTTTTCTACTAATGACCTTAGCCCTACTTTGCCTAGTGTGATTGTTTCTTTGTTACAAGAGTTTGAGGACCTTTTTCTCGAAGAGATACCATAGGACTACTCACTTTAAGAGGCATTAAACATCAAATAGATTTCATTCCTAGGGTTGCTATTCCTAATCGACCTGCCTATAGAGCCAATACCAATGAAACAAAGGAGATACAACAAGAAGTTGATGACCTGTGAAAAAGGGATTTTTAAGAGAGAGTCATAGCCTATGTTTAGTTATCGTAATTATAGTCCCTAAGAAAAATGGAACATGGCGCATGTGTGTACATTATCATGCCATGAACAAAATAACAGTTAAGTATAGACATACCATCCCTCGATTAGATGATGTGTTGGATTAATTACATGGCTCATACTTGTTTTCTAAGATTGATTTAAATAATGGTCATATCAAATTCTCATGAAAGAAGGAGATGAATGGAAACGAGCATTTCAAACTAAATATGGATTGTATGATTGGTTAGTAATGCCATTTGGTTTAACTAATGCACCTTGTACGTTCATGAGGTTTATGAACCATGTCTTGCATGCTTTCATTGGAAAATTTGTAGTAGTTTACTTTGATGATATTTTAGTTTACAGCAAGAATTTAAATGATCATGTGGAACACTTGTATGTTGTTTTTAGTATACTAAAAGAGAATAATTGTATGCTAATCTTAAAAAGTGTACATTTTGCATGGAATCTGTTGTGTTTCTTGGATTTGTTGGCAGTTTTCAGGGTGCTAGTGTTGATGAAGAGAAGGAACTGGCCTACATCTAAGAAAGCGAAAGTTTTCATACTCTAGCAAGTTTCTATCAAAGGTTTGTTAGACTTTAGTTCCATTAGTACACCTTTGAATGAACTTGTTAAAAAGAATGTTGTTTTTAGGTGGCATGATGTGCATGATTGAGCTTATAATATATTGAAATATAAGTTAACTAATGCACCTTTGTTGTGTTTGCCCAAATTTAATAAAACTTTTGAAGTTGAATGTGATGCATCTGGAATTGGAATGGGGGCTGCATTGATACAACACTCTAAACCAATTGCTTATTTTAGTGAGAAGCTAAATGGGGCAGCATTGAATTATCCTACTTATGATAAAGAACTATAGAGATTAGTAAGAACTCTTTAAACATGGCAACACTAATTGTAGCTAAGGGAATTCATCATTCATTCTAATCATTAGAGTTTAAAGTTCTTAAAATCCCATGGTAAGGTCAATAAAAGGCATGCCAAGTGGTGGCAGTTCATAGAAACATTTCCTTATGTCATCAAGTACAAACATGGAAAGGAGAATGATGTGGTTGATGCATTCTCTAGAAGGTATGCATTACTTACCTTTTTACAAGCTAAACTATTTGGTTTTAAATTCCTTAAAGAATTTTATCCAAATGATTCTGATTTTGGCCAAGTGTGGGATGCTTGTTCTATGTATGTGTTTGGTGATTTTATAGGCATGAAGGATTTCTACTTAAGAAAGATAAATTATGTGTGCCAGCTAATTCTATTCATGAGTTACTTGTTAGGGAAACTCATGGGGGCAGTTTGATGGGGCATTTTGGTATCCAAAAGACTTTGGATATATTGTATGAATATTTTATTAGCCTAAAATGAAAATTGATGTGCAATCTATTTGTGAGAAGTGTATAACATGTAAGTAAGCAAAGTCTAAAGTAAAATTGCATGGCTTATATACCCCTTTACCTGTGCCTAATCAACCTTGGATTGATATTTCTATGGATTTTGTCATAGGTTTACCAAGGTCTCAAAGTTTTAAGGACAACATATCTGTTGTTGTTGATCAATTTAGAAAAATGACTCATTTTATGGCATGTTCTAAAACCAATGATGCAACAACATATTGCTGATGTGTTCTTTAAAGAGGTGTTTGATTGCATAGTTTGCCCAAGGCAATTGTTATGTTGAGCTCTTAAGTCATTTTTGGTGCACTTTATGGACTAAGTTAGTGAAAGGACCCAAAGTTCCTCTTTCAGGACCTGAGTGAAACTCTCCCAGTGACCTCCAGTCAATATCTAACTTAACCAAAGGGTTACCATAAAGTTAAGTCATTCAACTGTTAAAAACCTTTTATATTTTAATGCTTTACTTTGATTCTTGATGCATTCAAGTTTTGGTCAAGTTTTTAAAGTAAAAGAGTTATCTTGCATTCGAGTTTTGGAGGTAAACTAGACCAGATTGGTGTCCTTAATCACACACATAACAATTGAATCATCTTTGTGTTCTATGATTGAATTTCCTAGGTGTTTATTAGTGAATTCTATTGCAATTGAATCTTGATAAATCTTGATTTTCTTGAAATTGATGAATTGCTCTCTTTAATCTAGCTTAGTTTTGCATAAAACCCGTCCCCAAGAATTGAGTGAGTGCGTGTGTTTTCTTTTCGTGACTTTTTCTCTTATTTTTAGCTTAGTTTTGCATCTAGTTAATTCACCTACATTCTTGCTTTTAAACACTCTTGCTTGCTTAAAAAGAAAATTAGTTCTTATTTTATAGTTCTCTATGGGATCGATACCTTACTACTAGCCTATACTACGTGCATAGAATTTTAAGGTCTAAACGAAATCCTTTCAAATTTTGACGCCATTTTCAGGGAACTTAATTGTTACTAACTTCTTTTTCAAGTTTGTTTTTGTGGTTATTTAGCTTTCTTTTGTAGGATGTATGTCCAATCTGTTTGAACAACAACGTACCAAAGAAGAAATTGAACAGTTCTACGTCAATCAATCCGCCCATCTAGACCAATCCCCTTTACATTCACAACTTTTCGAGCCTCTTTCATGCACTCTACAAGAAAAGAGTTGTTCTTTCAATCCTCTTTTCCAATCAGAGCTTGAGGAAGGGGAACCATCTTCGTCTACTTCAAACTCATCCTTGGATAATCTATTCACAATGGCAGTCCAAGAACCTTGCACTCTCAAGGAGCTTGCAGCTCCAAATCTTGAAAACTAACCTTTGAGCATTAATGTTGATAATAATGTCAATTTTGAACTCAAATCTGGTTTTATTCACTTACTACCTTCCTTTAATGGCCATGCAGAGAAGACCCCCACTCACACCTCAAGAAATTTCATATGGTTTGCAATGGCATGAAACCAAATGGAGTGGAGAAGGAACATGTTAAAATGAAAGCTTTCCCTTTCACTTTGAAGGAAGTGGCCGAAGAGTGGTTATTTTCCATGCCCTCCAGTTCCATTCGGACATGGAATGACATGAAGAGGAGATTTCGTGAAAAATAATTTCTTGCATCTAGAGCCGCTAACATCAAGAAGGAAATTTGTGAGATAAGGCAATTGCATGGCGAAACATTCTCTAAGTACTAGGACCGCTTTGAAAAACTATGCAATCAATGCCCACACCACCAAATACCTAACCAATTGCTCATTCAATATTTTTATGAAGGATTGACACCTCAGGATAGAAGTCTCATTGATGCTGCAAGTGGGGGTGTGTTGGTGGGGTAAGACTCCGAATGGCGCGCTAACTGTAAACTAACATGGCTGCCAATTCTAAGATCTTTTGAACAAGAGACAATCTTCATACCTATCGAGGTGTGAATAAGGTGAGTAGCTCTAACTTTGGATCTCAATTGTTTGAACGTGCTTCTTCTCAAAAAGAACTTACTTCTCTTGTGAAATCTCTCTTGTGTGGTAATATGACAGAAACATGTTCTATTTGTTGCGTGTATGATCATACTAGTTATTATTGTCCTCAAATGCACGAATCTGTAGCTCAAGCCAATGCCATAGGTGGAAACTTTAACCCGCACCCACAACGAAAATATGATCCCTTTTCCCAAACTTACAACCCTGGATGGAGAGATCACCCAAATTTTTGTTATGGTAACCCAAATCAACCACCTCAAAGCCGACCACAAAACCCTCTTGGACAGGTAGCAATTGGATTTTGGAAAAATGATCAAAATGAAAGTTGTAGAGGAGATGATGAAGAACTACTTTACTTTTGACTAGAAGTTGATTTGGTGAGTGTTTTGTGAGATAACTGGAACAGATATAAGGTGATGTTTGGTGGCAAGATGAGAAAAACAAAGTATCAATTGATAATTTTCAAAAAATTATCAAACCCAGGAGATCGTTTTTGGAAAACGAAACAAACCTAACAGAAAATTCTGCCAAAGGAGATAAACTCAGGCTTGAATTAATTTTTTTTCAAGGATGATTCACAATGGAACAAAGCTAGCTATGTATAGACAAGGAAGGCACAAGGGCAGCCTCCTCATGTCCTAGCCAGGACTTATAAGCCATCAAAATAGAAAATTAACTCTATTTATGAAACATAACTTAAATAGAAAATTAAAGGTCATAGTAAGTTAGAAAGTCACAAAGTCAACAAGTCAACAATGTCATGCTCTTCAAGAGTTTTTGGCCGGCCTCCTTATTGTTATTATGGGCTTTCTTCGGGCTTTGGTCACTCTTCATAAACACAAACTTTGACCTCACCAAAAGGCTTTAGTAAGGCTGGGAACTGTAGAAAATTGCTGAGCCCAAATTCCTCTTCTCCAAATGTTGTAGCCATGGGTTGTGGGAACTCTATTAGGCTCATTGCTTCCATGTCTTCCATTGCTTGCTTAGATGGTCGTCCATCAAAAGGAAACTAATTAAAACATGATCTAAACGTAATGGACCTTATAGATCACGCCCTTCTCCTTATTTCAAGTGGTACATGGATGTCACATGTTATTCAAATGAGTTCACCCAATTGGACTCCAAGTGGGCCTTTGGACACTTCATGTTAGGCTTCAAGGAGTAAGGCAAAGCCTCTTGGACCTTCACGAGATGAAATCTGACTCAACAATATGTGCTCTATCTGTTGAAGGTCTTGGATTAAACAATTCAATGATTGCTTCATTGCTATGGCCCTAGCTCTTGTCATTGGGCCTCCAACATCTTGTAATGGATCTTTAGGGACATTAGACTTGAATATTGGGCCTTTGATATGGGAATTTAGTTCAACCCTTTGCCTTGCAGATTCGGACATCAAATCTGATCCAATTTCGGCTCCTAAGCCTCCTTTTGCAAGCAAGTCATGTCCTAGGTTTCCTTGAGGTGGATCACACCATATATGCTTCTCTTATTGTCTTTCACATTCCCATGGTTCTCCATCATTCCCTCCCTCCTGGAATCTGCAGCATCAAAGGGGGATAAATCAGATACATTGAATGCAACAAAAACATTACCATAGGAGCTAGGTAAATCAATTTTATAAGCATTATCATTAATCCTTTCTAAAACTTGAAAGGGGTCATCTACTCTTGGTTGTAGCATAGATTTCCTTTGTCCTAGAAACCTCTTCTTTCTCAAGATGCACCCAAACCCCATCACTGGGTTCAAATATAAAACGCCTTTAACCTTTATTGACTTGCTTTGCATATTGTTCATTTCTCCTTTTAATGTTGGCTCTAACTTTAGAATGCAACTCCAATTCATTCAAAGGGGTAGCAATAGTTGAGAAGTCCTTCACAAATCTCCTATAGAAGTTTGCCATCGAAGCTTCGAACTTCATTCGCATCCTTGGGAGTTGGTCATTCTCTAATTGCCTTCAGTTTCACTTCATCAACTTAAAGTCCTTTAGCACCTGCAATAAAACCAAGAAACACAACAATATCCATGCTGATGGGAAACCCAATAGGAACTTGTCCTAGAGAACCTTCAATAAGATGGAAATATGCCCGGGAATGACTAGAATCAAATACACATGGAAGCACAAGAAACAAATTTTAAAAGATAGAAATAGAATACAAAAAGAAAAGGGGTAAGAAAAATGTTGGTCAGTAGAAAGAACCCTAAGAGAACTTGCTGCTTATATCCCTAGTAAGAATGTTGGTCAATGGAAAGAACCCTAAGAGAACTTGTCTCTTAGAACTCTAACCTAAGGACGCAGACCACTCCCTTGATAAGTCAAGTATTCTTAGCGAATACAAAGAAAGCAAAAATCTCCCAATTAAGTGAGTTCTCCCAATTAGACTCCACGTGGGCCTTTGGACACTTCATGTTGGGCTTCAAAGAGTAAGACAATGCCTCTTGGACCTTTATGAGATGAAATCTACCTTAACAACATAGGTTCTATTTCTTGAAGGTCTTGGTTCAAACTTCATTGCTTTGGCCCTAGCTCTTCTTATTGGGCCTCCAACATCTTGTAATGGATCTTTAGGAACATTTGACTTGAATGTTGGGCCTTTGATATGGGAATTTCGTTTAGGCCCTTGCCTTGCACATTCAACCTTCAAATTTGATCCAATTTTAGCTCCTGATCCTCCTTTTACAAGCTCATGTCCATGCTAGTCATATCCTGGGCTTCCTTGAGGTGGATCACACCATGTATGCTTCTCTTCTTGTCTTTCACATGCCCATGGTTCTCGAATCTACAAATTAGTGAGGGATAAATCAGATACATTGAATGTAGCACTAACATTACCTAAGGAGCTAGGAAAATGAATTTTCTAAGCATTATCATTAATCCTTTCTAAAACTTGAAAGGGTCCATCTACTCTTGGTTGTAGCTTAGATTTCCTTTGTTCTGGAAACCTCTGGTTGAAATATAATATGCCTTCGGCCTTTATTGGCTTGCTTTGCATATTGAACTGATAATTATGTGAACGCAAAAAATGCTAGACGTTGATGGTCCAAAGAGTTTGATACCTGAGATCATATTGGAATTGTTTCATTGAATGTGAATTTGAAAGAAATAAGTGTTCTCACCAAGTTATTGAATGACTTAGGTCCGATGAAAAAGTGAAATTGCATGTAAATTGAATAAAAGTGACTGATTGCATATATTTGATTTTGTTGCATTTCATTACATCATATGCATGATCAGATAAAGGCAGTTGTGATCGGAGCAACTAACAAAAAAGAGCTTAAAGCTCATAATGTGTATAAGAGCCATAAGCTCAATATGTAAAACGAGCCCGATACCCACAACAAATACGGGAAAATTATAAATGAGTTCGGTATCCACAACAGATATGGGACAGTTTAAAATGCTCAAGGTCACAACAAAGTAATAATTGAAAGTGAATCACATGTGCATTGCACATACAATTTAATATATACTAAGTGAATGATTGAAATGAATTGTTTGAATTACACTTAAATTGAACTATGAAATAATGTGCAATATGTGATTATGTGAACTGTTTTTGAAACTTGAAATGTGAATTGTTATGTTTTTTGATATGAGTGAGCCCATCGATGATGATTAGCTCACTAAGTTCGCAAAACTCATCAAAATTACAACGTGACTTTTTAGGTATGAGAGAGGAGACTTAGCTTCTACGAAAAATTAGAAGAAACCTAGTACTGCATTTGGAATTAAGAAATGGTTTAAAGGTCAGTTAGTTGAGACTGTGAAGTTTAGATCAAGTGTTTTTGTATAGATTTCATGTCACGTAGAACATGATGTTAAGTGTAGTGAACACTCAAATGTCTTGGATATTGTATATATGTATGTGATACAACCAACCTTGGCAAGGAGGTTCAACGTCACAACACTATTCAACAAACAAGCTTTCTATGCCTAATGGACCAATTACAAGGCAGCAAGTTTCAAAGCTCAAGCAAGCTATGCAAGAATTTGTTCAAGACACATCTCAAATTCATGATGAGCCCATGACATCTATGGGGAAACACCAAGGCATGCCAAAGCTTGTAACTTTGCTAAGGGAGGCGTGAAGAGGCTAGTACTTAGCTAATCTTGAAGACAAGCTCAATATCTCTTATCAAAGGGCTGATGCTTTGCTTGCTCATGCCGAATTCGCACACAATATTTCAAAGAGTAAGATTACACAAATCTCTCCATTTGAATGTGTTTATATTACTAACCCCAATTTTCCCTATTGATTTGAGCCCACTATTAAGCCATGGTCCGTCCAACACCAAGGCTCAGAATAGGCCCCAAGAGATCATAAATATTCATCAAAAGGTGAAAAACAACATCATAAAACACAATGAATCTTACAAGAGTCAAGCCAAGTTCAAGCGGCTTGTCGAATTCAAAAAGGGAGACTTCATGTGGGTGCACTTAAGGAAGGACCGATGTCTAAGAAAAAGGAAGATAAAGTTGATGCCAAAAGCCAAGGGTCCTTACAATATTTAGAAGAAAATAAATTCCAATGCTTACAAAGTTGAATTGCCAAAGGAGCATGGAATTTCTAACACATTCAATGTAAATGACTTGTTTCCATATGCTAATGACACAATGGAGGACCAACCCAATAGGAACTTGTCCTAGAGAGCCTTCAACAAGATGGAACTATGCTCGGGAACGACTAGAATCAAACACACAAGGAAGCATCAGAAACAAAATTGAAAAGATAGAAATAGAACACAAAGAGAATAGGGGTTAAAGGAATGTTGGTCAATAGAAAGAACCCTAAGAGAACTTGCCTCTTAGAACCTTAACAAGAATGTTGGTCAATGGAAAGAAAACTGAGAGAACTTGCCTCTTATAACCCTAGCAAGAATGCAGGTCAATGGAAAGAACCTTACGAGAACTTGTCTCTTAGAACTCTAACCTTGGGACACCACAAAGGAAGACCACTATTTTGATAAGTCAAGTATTCTCAAAGAATACAAAGAAAGCAAGAATGCTCCCGATAATACTCAATAGTATTTCTAAAATGATCGAAATGAATGATAAATTCTTTTGGCCACAAGTAATGTTGCCAAGTCTCTAAAGAACTTTTTAAAGCATACAACTCTTTATCATAAGTAGAGTAATTTAAAGCAACACTACTTATTGTTCACTAAAATAGGCAATGGGTTTCATGCATTATTCAACTCAAAAGGCGTAACTAACTACTCATACAACCCAAACTTAGTTTTGAAAGCACCATGCAACTCACCAAGCATATCATTTAAATAAAGGATAAGGTAACAATTTTTCACCGTGATTTTATTGATGGCTCTGCAATCAACACACATTCTCCATTTGCCATCTTTTTTAGGAACAAGTATAAATAGCCCAACACATGGGCTCAAGTTTTCTCTCACAAAGCCCTTTTTCATGAGCTCTTCAACTTGTCTTGGATCTCTTTAGTTTCTTCCGGATTGCTTCTACATGCAGGCCTATTTGGAATTGAAGCTCTGGGAAGGAAGTCTATATGGTGTTCAATGCCTCTCAAAGGGGGCAATCCATCGGGTATGTCCTCTAGAAATAAGTTGTAAAGTCCTGTAACAAAGACAAAACACTAGACGACAAAGATGGATCAAGCTCATTAACAGTTAAGAAAACATCTTTATATAGTATATAAGATTCTTCACATTTTAAAGCTCTCTTGATCTCACTTTTTCTAGCAAATAAAGTCACTATCTTTTGTTCATTTTTCCTACTCGCTTTGTTCTCTCTCTTTTTCTTTCTTTTCGACCTCTCTCTCTTTCTTTTGTTTTGCTCTCAATTTGCTTTCTTTCTCAATCCTCACTTGATCCTCATAAGCTTGAATGAGCCTAAGAGGTTTCAACACAATATTCTTACTATGGAAAGGAAAAGGATAGCAATTTTTGTATCCATCATGCCTATCTTTCCTATCAAATTGCCAAGGCCTACCAAGAAAAAACATGTCCAGCATACGTAGGTGCAAGATCGCGTAAATTTTCATCATGATACTTGATGTGAGCAGGACCAGGGATACACTTGGAGTTTAAGGACAAGAAGATTTGGGCTATTTTAATGCTTCATCACTTAAGGCCAAAAATCATATAGATCCAGTAGTTGCACGACACATCATACCTATTTATTTAGTTTTTTGGACTTTGTTTTGGGCTTCCATATATTTTAGCCCAAACTTTTATTATTTAACCTAGGTATAAATATATGTTTTTAGGTCAAAATTTTCAGAACTTTTTAGATCATAATTGTTGAAAAGTCGTCGGCTTCAAGAGAGAAACATTATTCTCTTGTTTTTGTTACCTTTCGAACCTTCTTCACTTATCAATTGATTTTCCAATTGTGGCGTGTTGATAGCTCTTTTCTAGCTTAGTTTTGATCATTGGGATTGCTTGAAACAAGTTTCTAAGAGGTGTCATAGAGATTAGCCTTGCATATCCCTTAGTTAGTTTTCAGAAATTACTATTCATCTGTACTGTTCATCGGCACTGTTCACCGTGATTACTGTCACTGCGGTTACTGTTCACCGCAACTGATCATTGTACATTCCGTGGAGCGCGTCAGATTGGTATCAGAGCTGATCTAGAGGAGAATTCTTATTCAACTCCATCAAAATTCAGGAAACTGCCGCCATCACCATCGAATTATCATCGTATCATCAATTCAGGTGTAAATTAACTTTTGACCTAGGATTTCAATCTTTCTTCTTGTTTTTAATTTTAGGTAAGGGATTCAATTATTTGTTGAAAGCATTCAGCTTATAGCAAAAAAAATTGAAAAAGAAAGATCTGAAAAAAGGTCTGAAAAACGAAAAAAATCTGCAAAAAAAGAGTCAAAAAAATCGAAAAAAATTCAAAAGTTTTCAGATTTGCTAACTTATTATTGGTTATTGGTTTGGGTTGCTTGTTACTTGTTATTTGAGCTACATTTGAGAATATTGATTTGTTGAAGCTGTGGTTCTAATTGTAACTTAGATTTCAGATAATATTGAGTGGTAAAAGGCAAGAGTTTGTGAGCTTATTTGAGGGAGTCATTGTCGTGACTTAAACACGATGGGAGTGACCAATTCTTGAGTGAAACACGTGAGGGAGTGTGTAAGGTTGTTTATTACTAACTTTGTTTTGCAGGTATATCATTTTATTTACAATGTCACAAGGAGGTGGTAATGATGACAATTGAGAGGGTGATGCAACTATTGCTTTCACTTTGAGAGTCATGCAGCAATAATTTGAGAGGTTCAATCTAGCCTTAAATGAGGTTAGGGGACAATTGGATGAGCTCAAACAAGGGAGGCGTGAGGAACCTTAAGGCAGGCGTGTAGATGTACGTTGGCAACAACCACCACCTCGGCATCAGTGGACACCTTATGACTGGGATGATGTTGGTTTTGAAGATGAGAAGGAATATATGGAGAGGGTGCCAAGGAGGAAACGACAAGTTGAATTAATGATTAGGAGGAAAACCAGTTCTAACTACTTGTGGGACTCGACTTGGTCCATAAGGGAAGAGAAACACAAGGATAGATATGTGATCAGTGAGTTGAAAGGTA
>JAOSBN010059547.1:0-13935 GCA_027563595.1 Erythroxylum suave | reverse complement strand
AATTAGAGGAAAAGCAAGGATGGTCATAAATTATAAGAAATTAAATGATAATATAGTATTTGATGGATATTTTCTTCCTAATAAAGAAATTTTAATAAATAGAACAAGGAAAGGTAGGAAACGAAATCAGGCTGTGTTGGTTATTACAGAAGAGGCTATAGGAGAGTTACCTATAGCGATATAGGTTGGGGCTGAAACGCTCGGTAAAAGCTCCACAGTACGACCCGATATTTAACATGAATCCTGAAGCTTATGGAGAACAATTAGTTTTATTGGATTTATCTAATGAAGATAGAATTGATAATCTTATAAACGAATTATTATCTCAATACTTGGCAGAGCAAGATAATAATCAAGATATAAATACTAGATGACTCGATTATAAAGCAATAATGTATTTTATGATAAAACAAATACAAATTCTAGAATATATTAAAAATTCTAGATATGGACGTAAGACTATAATAGATTTTAACGTTGAAAGGAAATTAAGAATAGATTTATTAAATGCCAATTTGAACAATTTGGACTTAAAGGAATATGACTTTATATTTGTTTATATTGATGATATATTAATTGCATCCGATGATATTAATATTCATTTAAAACAGCTAGATAAATTTATTGATATTTGTATAAATCATGGCATAGGATTATCATAAAGAAAATCTACAATGTTACAAAATAAAGTAGAATTTCTAGGAATGCAAATAGATGGAAAAGGAATAGAATTTCAAAATCATATATTAGAAAAGATTTCTAAATTTCCAGATAGACTAGTTGATAAAAAGCAAGTACAAAGTTTCTTAGGAATTTTAACATATGCTTCAGATTTCATAAAGGACTTAGCAAAATTACGAAAACCATTTCAAGATTTACTTAAAAAGGATAAGATATTTAGTTTTACTATAGAATTAGAAAATCAAGTAAAAAAGATAAAAGAATTATGTAATCAGCTACGGAAATTATATTTACCCATTTAAACCGATGATTTAATAGTTGAAACTAATGCCTCTAAAAATTATTGGAGCAGTGTATTAAAAACAAATTATTATAATAATAAAGAAAAAGTAGGAGAAAGTCTTTGTAGATATTGTTCTAGAAGTTTTACTAATACTGAAAGTAGATATCATATAAATGAAAAAGAATTACTTGCTATAATCAAGAGCTTTAAAAAATTCCATTATTTCTTACTCCGAAAAAGATTTTTGCTAAGAACAGATAATACTCAGGTAAAAGCTTTTATTAGAAATAATCTCCCAAGTAGACCTGAATATAAAAGATTAATTAGATGGCGAATTTTACTTTCTGAGTATAATTTTGATATTGAAGTTATTAAATCTTACAAGAATATTTTAGCAGATTTCCTCACTAGAGATGGAAGGCCATTAACTCCAGATATTGGAAGAAATTCGTAAGCTGGATATCGAAATACGACATGTTAAAGATAATCTATCTGATTTCATTGATATTGCAAATCTTCCTGGATTATCTCGAGAAGTTTCCAGCCTTTTGAAAAGAGGCAGCGAACTTATGCAAATGAATATTAAAAACTGTGAAGATATTAGCCTCAGGCTAACAGAGTAGGTTGCAGGATCATGCAGTTCAAAAATCGATACACTTAAAGAAAAAGAAACTCCAAAAGAGATATTTCTAAAACAGGCTAAAGTAGAATTACGGCCCAATACTGCTGTTCATTCGTCATCCACACCACAGATATTGAAGGAAAGAAACACAATCTTCCCAGAGGTAGAACAGCAGCAGAAAATTATGAGAATTTATTTCAACTTTCTAATAATGAAGATCGATATATTGATTTCTCTGGGATCTACCCAAGAATCAATTATTTACAGGAATCAGATCCTCAGGAAATTTGGTATTGGTATGACTTCAGAGCTTTAAACTCTATATATTTATCTTCACCAAATTTTCTGGAAATAAGTCTACTACCTCGATGGATAAGGATGGAGTTCGAGATTGTTATTTTAACAATCCTACTATCACTCCCAAAGATATTTTAATACTAAAATTTCTATCAGCAGGTCCTGATTTCGATACTGAGGGAAAATACCTTTAAGATCCACTGCCTTCAACTCAAGTTTTGGGTAAAAAAGTAGTATGTATATATATATATATATATATATATATATACATACATATATATATATATATATAGGACCTCGAAATAAAATTCAGCAACTAAAAGGAAATTTAGATCATTATATTAACCTAATCCATTTAGATATGAGTTTTGATCATGAAATGGATAATTTATCTTCTTTTAAGGAATATAATAGAAAATTAGAACTCATCATTCACATTATAGAAAAACTTAATGAATTCATAAAATAAGATAAATCATGACATTATTCTTCATTCTTTGTATTTATGTTTTATTTCCGATTATTCAACTTACTCAGCTTTATATAAATTCGATTCTATTTTTCTTAATTGCCTGTTTAGACAATTTTACTTGCCCTTGTGAAATTTATCATTATTTATTTTTATGTTTTAATAAGCAATTTAATTTACCTTTATTTCAATATCTGTTATATAAACTGTTTACTATAGATCTATATTTATAAATATGTCATCTCACTATTATCATTATTATCATTGTTCTATTTGTCAAACTTCTAATTGTTGCATTTGCCAACAGTTAGAAAAACAAATAGAAGAATTAGAATATATGAAACATTATCATTCCTATAATATATTATACTGGACTAATCAATATAATTATCTTAGAACAATAATATTTAATATTCAAACTTTACAACCAATACAAGATGAAATCGATTATTCTCAAAATTTATATCAATTTTATACAAATGAATTAAATCAAACTGAATATATCCTTTCTGAACATAAAATGCATAATCTATGGCATAAATATGACTGAAAAATAGTAAAATATTAGATGTAGATAGTAGATAATTTAGAACTAGGAGAATCAAATGGAACTTTTCATATAGATACTCTTTTATCTAATGATAAAATAACTAAAATAGCAAAAACTCAGTTAAATTTAAAAGATGGACAAGATATACACAAAACATCAATTTTTAATAAATTAATTGACAGACAAAATATTATTTACTTTGGAAGAATCACTCACGAAACTCCAATTTGAATTAATCAATGTAACGGACATATTCGAATCAATCTAATAAATCAAGAACAAATTTTTCATCATCTACAAAAATTACCAAAAGAAAAATGACATAAAATCGGATATATTCATCTGTCAACTATTCAAATATTATTAAAATCCACCTTTCAAGAAGGTATTGATTCACCTATAAGAATGGCAATACTAGATGAACGAATGAAAAATCTTAATGATCAAATGATAGGAATAATGAATGAAAATTTAGCATATGGAAAAATAAAATTTAATACTCGTTTAAAATTAGGAGTACCTTTGCATATAAATTTTATAATGAAAATTCAATGACTGATGGACAATATCCTTTTTCAATAACTTATCAAATTAGTTATGCACTTTCTAATTCTCATCATAGTATAGAATTTAAAAACACAGATAAAATTTATATGGATCAACTCTTTAAAGATGTAGCAAAAGTAGGTACTAATTTTCGAACTAAATTAGGAACATTACCAACTATTCAATATCCCATTAATAATAGACATTCTTTTTCAGAAAATTCATCCCCTTTACATAAATTATCTTTAATTCAAACACAGTCATCCCGAATAGAAAGACCTCTTCGATTAAACTCTGAAGATATACCTATTACAAATCCATCAGTTCTACATTCTACTATAGAAACATCTAGAAAACTAGATAGATTACATACTCAGATCTCTGATTTAACATCATATCTTAAACAAACTCTATGAGTATAAGTCAAGAGATAGTTAACATTAAAGAACAATATCAACAGCTAGAATATTATTTATCTGAATTAATTCAAAAACAATCTCAATTAGTAAAGTTAACACAAGAATTAATTAGTGAAAATAAATATCAAAATCAAGAAATCAAAAATTTAGAAAGAGAAATCCTCGCTCTAAAAGATAAATATAAAAATCAAGAAATCAAAAATTTAGAAAGAGAGATCCTCGCTCTAAAAGTGGTATCAGAGCCTCATCTCAAAAACATTGAAATAATAAGACCATGGAAAACTCCAATCTAAATAATTCTAATGAAAATTTAATTGAAATTAGTTATTGAAATAATAAGACCATGGAAAACTCCAATCTAGATCATAATTCAGATTCTAATCATATTGAATCATTAGAATTAGTAGAACAAAATATTCATAATCAACTAGAAGAAATCACACAATTAATGCATACCTTAACTTTTCAGCCTAAAAATCAAATCAATCAAATTACAGAAAAAGATGAAATAATAGATACATACGAAACTGATGATGAATTATATATCGACAAAGATGATGATCCTCCACCTGAAAGCAGTAAAACTAGAGAGTTAAAACATGAACATACACCTAGAGGACATATTAGTGGAGATAAACGTAAAAAAGATAAACAAGATACAGATTCATATACATGGCAATGGACTTCATATGACTTTTTAAATAGACAAGGCTATTATAAAAAAGGCACTAAACTTAGAAAATATCCAATTGAATATACTCCAAAATTAATAACAACTGGATCTAATAATACTTTAAATTTAGACTGTGTTATAAATCCTGAAGCAGTAATTATAAATTGGACCAAAAAATACAGTTATTATTACAAATTGAAAAACCATTCGGAGATATTATAAATAAAAATTCTCTATGGAATTTTATTACATATAAAACCAATGGAGTAGTACAAAAAATATTATTAGATAATGAAGATTCTTTAAAAAATACACCTCATTATAAAGATTCAATAAATGATAGTATAGCATTCCATGTTATAGCAGTTGAAATATATAAAGAATTCATTGGAAAAGATTTCATTCAACATAGAAATATAACCAGTGCAAAAGAAAACTTAAAAGCACTTAGACATCTCAATAATATGGAAATATGTGATCTTTGTTATTTAGAATCTTATATATGTGAATTTAAAAATTACTATTATAATTTACCAAGAAGAGACCAAGAAACATACACTCATATTTTTATTCAGAAACTACCTTACCCTTTTAATCAAAAAGTAGAAGAAAGATTTCAACAACTAGTAAGAGAAAACAAAATAGCTCATAATTTAGGAGGAGCTATAACAACTACACAACAATATTTAGCCGAACAATGTTTAGAAACACAATTACGAAAAACCTTAAAACATAAAAATCCTCAATTATGTTGTGCAAAAAATGTCGAAGTACCACAAAGATATGGATGTTCTACTTATACAAGAAAACACAAATCAATTAGACATAAATCATTCAAGCCCTTAAGAAAATATAGATGGAAACGATATCCAAAAAATTATTACAGAAAACGACCTTTTATACCTTACAAAAAGTATTTTAGAAAAAAGCAATATAGACAATTTAAACCATAGAAAACATAATGTCCACAAGGTAAGAAAAAATGTAAATGTTGGCTAGGTAAAGAAGAAGGACACTATGCAAATCAATGTCCTCAAAGAAAAAATGCTCAGTATAAAGCAAAACTTAATATATTAAATACTGCATTACTACAAAATTTAGAACCAATTGAATCAGATTATGATTCTAATTCTAGAATATCTTCAATATACAAATATGAATCTTATATAGACAGTTCAGAATCCTCGAACAAATCCCAATACAACTTTTATTCAAGTACAGATTCAGACAGCTAAAATCAATGCGTGTATTGATACAGGAGCAACAATCTATGTTGCTTCTAAAAAAGTTTTAAATAATTGGAAAAAAACTAGAAAAACCAGTTCAAATACGAATAGTAGATGGAAGCTTTAAATACATATGGTATGTAAGCTATTATAATAATCTTATAATCGAAAAATATACCTTTCCAGTACCATCAATTTATCAACAAGAATCTAGATTACCTTTAATTTTAGGAAATAATTTTCTTAAATTATATAATCCTTTCTATCAATATTTACATTATATTACTGTAAGAACCCCGATAATACAATCCTTACAACAAAAATCTATTATTCTTAAAATTCCTATTTATCATTTATCTTATTATAAAAAATTACAACAAGTTATTTCTCACCTAGATTCACTTCATTTTTATATTCTGAATAATATGAATATACAATTAGAAATAGAAACACTTCTAGATAATGTTTGTAGTGATAACCCATTGGATCCAATCAAAAATCATAATAATCAATTAATCGAAATAAAATTAAAAGATCCCACTCAAGAAATAAATGTTCGCAATAATATTCCTTATTCACTAATAGATGTCAAAGAATTCATTACAGAATGTACAGGCTTACTTACAAAAAACTTGATTAGCTCAAGTACTAGTAAACATTCTGCCCTAGCTTTTTATGTAAATAATGCAGCAGAACAAAAACGAGGAAAAAGAAGAATGTTAATTAATTATAAAAAATTAAATGAAGCTACAATAGGAGATGCATATAAATTACCTCGAAAAGATTATATAATTAATAAATTAAAAGGACATAAGTGGTTTACTACACTAGACGCAAAATCAGGATACTGGCAATTAAGATTACATGAAAATACTAAACCATTAACAACTTTTACATGTCCCCCACAAAAACTTTACCAATGGAATGTTTTACCATTTGGATTAAAACAAGCACCAGGAATTTATCAACGATTTATGGATGAAAACTTAGATGGCTTAGAAGAATTTACCTTTGTTTATATAGATGATATAATTGTTTATTCAAACCAAGATAAATTAGATCATTTAAAAAAGGTTAAAATCGTATTACAAAGATGTAGTGAAAAAGGAGTAATATTAAGTAAGAAAAAGGCACAAATTGCACGACAAAATATTGAATATTTAGGTATTGAATTTAATAATGGTTATTTGAAACTACAACCCAATATATTAGTTAAAATACAAGAATTCCCAGACCAACTTCAGAACAGAAAACATGTACAGCAATTTTTAGGACTCCTAAATTATATATCTAGTCAAGGTTTCTTTAAGAATTTTGCTACAGAAAGAAAATTTTTGCAATTAAAATGTAGTACAAAAAGACAATGGAATTGGGATGAAGCAGATACCAAAGCTATGAGAAAACTCAAAGCTTTATGCATACAACTACCTTCTTTATATAATTATCTTCCCCAGGATGCACTTATGGTTCAAATAGATGCAAGCAATGACACATGGGCAGGTTGTCAATTATGCAAATATATAAATGGGACTTTTAATCCCACTGAATTTAAATATCCTATGCATGAAAAAGAAACACTTGCTTGTCTCAAAACTTTGAGAAAATGGCGAGTTGATTTATTACCTATTTCTTTTACAGTACAAACTGATTCAAAATATCTCTGTGGATTTCTCAGATATAATATAAAAGCAAATTATAATCAAGGACGATTAATTCGATGGCAACTCGAATTAAATCAATATTCATTTCAAATACAATATATCCAATCTGCTATCAATTTTCTTGTAGATATATTAACTCGAGAATGGAAGCTGCTATAACCAATCTCGAAGAAGCATTAGCTCTAAAAGAAGCTAAAGTAGTCAACCATGAACAAATAATTGGACCCCTTACTCGTGATATAAACCAACTCAAGACCTCCATTCAAGTATTAAAACAAAACCTTAAACCCGACACCAGCAACAATACAAGCAGTCAGCTAAAAGAACCATCCAGTATACCTTTAGCTATTCCTCCTTCAGCACTCATTACACCTCAGCAAATTACCCAAATCCAACCCCAAAAGCAAAAAGACCATTCAGAAGATAAAACCTACATTATTTACAATGGTCCTATGGCAGGTATTTATGATTCCTGGCATAAAGCAGCAATTCATATTATAGGACATTTAGGTATAATACATAAGAGCTTTCAAACTAAAGCTGAAGCAGAAAAGTCATTGACAGATTATAAACAACAGCACCCAAACCTAAGACCACAATATAGCCAAGTGTTAAAAACACCACCTCCTTCACCATCCAAAATGCAAACTTTAGGAAAACCCATCAATTTAGACAGGATCAATGCCATTCCTTCTGAATCAATTCAACAAGAAGCAAGAATTTTGACTTCAAAAATGTTTTTGGACTGTTTTCAAAATATCAACTCATGGACAAAAGAGTATAAAAAATTTCATTATTATCCACAAAATAGAGGACGTTTTGGTCTTAAAGCAGTCATCCTTCCTGAAGCAGATCCTTTGACGACTTATTTACTCTTTCAAAGTGGACTTATTGATACAATCTATTTACTCAATACTCGGATTCTTTCTGAATTCCCGTATGGATTTACCCAAGCAGTGAAAAATTACAAAGACAGGTTTGCCAAAGACAAAGAAATATACATCAAAGTATGGAGTAGTTATCCAATTTTCAAAGCACAGAAAACAGCCCAAGATGCAGATATCATGGTACCTTGAATTGCATTCTTCACAATAGGAATAAGCAATGGTTCCTATCCACACATTGATGAACCTCCACAGCATCACATTGATTAGGAAATTATTAATTATTTCAATCTTAATTGTATTGAAGGAGTCTATCAACAAGCATTGAAGATTGACTCAGAATCAATGGTTCGGATCAATTATAAAGGAAACAATTTATTCATGACTTCTTCATTCAAACAACAAGTTCAACCAGAAACCATATCATTAGCAATATAATTTATCCAACCATTCAACAACTTCGAAGGAATTCTAGCAGATATTGATCACTCATGGAAGGAAGCAATTTGCAAACAATTACAAGGCTACAAAACTCACCAGCAGGAATTGTTTGCAAATTGCACTGGTGAGTTTTGTAGCCTTGTAATTGTTTGCAAATTTCTTCCTTCCATGAGTGATCAATATCTGCTAGAATTCCTTCGAAGTTGTTGAATGGTTGGATAAATTGTCTTGCTAACAATATGGTTTCTACAACAAATACGAGACAGTAAAAGGCGCTCGGTCACCACAAAGTAATAATGAAAGTGGAATCATATGTGCATTTGCATATATAATTTGATTTGTATTAAATGAATGATTGAAATGAATTGTTTGGACTATGCTAAAATACAATTGCAAAATAGTGTACACAAATTGTATTTATTGAAGCATGGTGAAATGTGACGTGATATGTGATATTTGATGATATGATTTGTTTGTGAATTGGATTGTGAATTGTCCTTATGATTTCATATTGAGTGAGTACATCGAGGATGGTTCCCTCACTGAGTTCGCAAAACTCATCAAAATTATAAATGTTGATTTTCAGGTAAGCTTATATTGAGGAGTTTAGTCAAAATATTTTTGTTTAGTTCCTTATTCTAGGTAGAACATGTCGTAAAGAGTAGTAAACTCTCATTTGTCTTTGATACTGTATATATAGGTTATGTAGTGAAATGATACAATGTAAATTATGATTAATAAATGGAAATGAGGAGTTGATCTTTTGACTACTTATGTTCTGTAGGATGCCATAATAAGTGAATGTGATTGCTCTAACATGCCACTTTCATAGGGTATGTTCTTGAATGTCCTCCAGAAGTTCAAGCATGTGCTTTATGGAGGTGGGGTGTTACAGGTTTTTGGTATCAAAGCATGGTTTGGCATCCAAAGAGACATATAAGAACATATAGACACCATATACAGTGAGAGACTCAGATAGTGATCATAATTATTGTTTATTATAGGTCATTCGTTATAGGAGATCAAGTCAAAGAATTAGCTAACCAAAAGTCTGTAGGAGCAAATAGAGAGTCTCCAATGCCTCGATCTGATCAAATGCCTCTGATAATTCCTGAGAGGAAAAGGATGAGGTATGATAAACTTAGGAAGCAAGGGGCTATAGAATTCTATGGAAGTATAGATCCTTCGGAGGCAGAAGGTTAGCTAGAGAGAGCAGAAAGGATATTCGATCAGATGGACTGTAAGTCAGATGAAAGGTTTGACTACAAGATCGAAGGTTTACGTATGCTAAGTTTTACTATTTTTTAACCTCGATAATACTACAAGTGCACTGGTCATTCGCATAGTACCTAAGATATTGATCCCATGAGAAGGGTTAATCTAATCCTCAAATCTAAGGCTGAACTAAATTGTGATAATTTAAAATAAATAAATAAAGCAGAAAATTAATCAATAAAGCAATCAATCTCAGTAATTAAAATTCAAAAATATGAACAGGATAGCAATTTACACAACCTAACCGAAAATCAACCTAGAAACTACCAATTAAGAGAAAGGGGGTTTTATCCTACCTTAACGAAACCTAATTGATTATGAGATTAATGCATTATTAGGTATAGATGATCCTAGGGTGGATTAATCTCTCTCGAGTTATAATCTGTAACCCTAACGTACAGTCCCTAATTTAAATTATAGAATTGTAATCTCTCAATTTACAATTTATCCAAAACCTAAATTAGTTCAGAAATTATCTAAAAACCTACCAAAAACCTGTGCATGATCTCTTGCTACATAAATTTAATGGTTTGATTCAATTCTTTATCTATCAAACTACCTAACTCTTGTTAGCCAAATTTGTTGATATTCACTTGGTTCACATTCTCAGTTTGTTACTAAATTATTAAGGACAGAAATTGAATCATAAATAACTGAATAAAAACACAATAAATCGAATTTCATTAATATCAAAGACAAAATTTCAAAGGTGAGTTTAGAAAATATCCACAACACTCAACAATCTATCATCTATGTCTATCTCAAATTCTATATAATTTTAAAAACGAAATAAACCAAAAATGGCTCGGAATGGATGATGATGGAGGCAATGATGGCAGGAAACCTCCTATTCCAGGAGGTACTTCATTTCTAGCTTCTTCTCTGTGTCTCTCTTCCTTCGTCTCCTTCCTCAAATCACTTGATAATTCTTTAAGGTTTCAGAATTGGCTTATGGAAAAAGCTCCGTCTTTGTATTCTTATTGTTTATTTTGTACCTTGGCAACCCTAGGGTTTATTTCCAGTCGAAACAGTCAAAAAATCCCTCAAATTTTGACTTTTTCTTTTGTTTGTGTGTCTCCCCATCATAGGCGGCTAGCATCTAAACTCTCTGTCACTATCGTGGCCTAAATTTCATGATCGTGGTCTATGATAAAGTCTTTCTATCACAATCGTGTCCCTTAGGGCACCATCGTCGTCTGGTTATGAGTCTCTATCATGATCGTGACCTATTATGCCATGATCGTGGAATGTGGTCTCGTCCCAAAAGTCTATGAAGCTCCTCTGATCTTCGATGTTGGCCCTAAAACGCTAACAAACACATCAAGGTATGTAGCACCTCCTTACTGCAGGGTATACACCAGAACGCCCGGAGGTCATTCCGGCACATATCCTATGATAAGGGTGAGCTACTAACGGTCACTGCATAAACTTCACATGGCATCAAGTCATTAATTATTATAAAACATCATAAGGAAACCACAATAATTTAAAACTTAACCTCTTCCTCGTTTCATTTCACAACTCGAAAGTTTACATTGTCTTTCAAACACTTGATATATATATAAACTTAGAACAAAAGTACTATATGAATGAGGGAATTATATAAGTCTATCTAAATCATCTAAAATTCCCAACTGACTGACCTTTGAGTCATGACTTCTCTTACCAAAATCATGTACAGTCTTTCACTCAATAAAGTCTTCTCTTGGTCCTGAAAAGACAAAGTTGCAATTTTGGTGAGTTTTACGAACTCGATAAGGTAACCATCATCGATGGTTCACTCAATTCATGCATCACATTATTACACATAGCATCTATTACATGAGATCACATACACTTAACAAACCATGTCATATTGTACATTTAACACTTATAACCATATATATATCATTCATCAACAATGCACATGAGACTCATATTCTTTCTTATTGTTGTGACCGAGTGCCTATCACAGACTTATACAAATATTGGCCCATTGGGCTCAATCAGACAGAACCACGGGGCATAGCTCTACATGCCGAATCAGAATTAGAAAATCACAGAGCAAAGCTCTACATGGAAGCAATTCATAAAGGCAACTCAAGTCACAACGCCTTTATCTGAGCATGTATTTTATGAAATGCAATAGTTTCTGCATACCTCATTTATCACAAGCTTATAAGAATGTTCAAACAGAGTTTTAGAGTCATCGAACCTAAGTCTAGCATTCAACCGACGTTAAGAATCAAATGACAAGTTCATATCAAATGCACATTCAAACACATTTATCATCGGACCGTGGTCCGACATTTAACAGTCAAATTATGCACACTTATTTCATCTTATTCACATACAAGTAGCACTTCAACATCTCAATCCAATATCACAGTCATCGGACCTCCATCTCCGGAATCAACACTCAGGCCACAATCATACGGTCATTTTCAACAGAATTTAAACAACCAGAAAGTAAGTGAGACCATATAGGTTACTCACAAGTTACTCCTGAAGCTACTGCCTGGAAGTGCCCGCAATGTCAGGAAATTGACGTTCTAACTGTTCCTCTATAACAAAATAATACACACATATATCACAATCTGTACAAATATGTGTGTTCATTAATGCACATATATAGAAAAGATTATGTACAATGCATGTTCATGACAATCCCCGGGTATCCTTCCATCTAGGTTATTAAAACCATAGTCAAAAATTGAACCTCACTTAACTAGCATTGTTTGCAGGGCTTATACCTCAACAAACCATCTGAATCAAGTTTCAAAACCTAAAGAGCCATTTCAGATTTCTCTCCAAACTCAAACTTTTGAATCTACTATTCATGTTAAATCAAAGAGTGCAATTGATATTATTTGGTCCTATAAGCAAAAGGTAGACAAAGTCGAAGCAGATGAATATTCAAAACACAGACGATGGCTAAAGATAGACGGAAGTAAAAAGGCAAACGATACGCCAAAGACAAACGAACTGTCTAAAGGCAAGCGGAATCTCAAAGGTAGACAAAAGACAGACGATAACAAAACATAGATGAAAACAAAACATAGACGGAAAACGTAGACAAAAGCAAAAGGCAAATGAAGAGAGGTCAAAGAAGATGATAGAAGTCAAACATAGACGATAGAAATCAAAGCAGATGATAGAAGTCAAACATACACAATAGAAGTCAAAGCAGACTATAGAATACAGACGATACGTCTATGCACATGGACATCTTTAAGTGTCCATCAACTCTCATATAAACACCTAAGTATTCATACATGCTCAATGAAGAAATAGAGCATATCACCTTTCCATATCTAACTCTCTACACTAATCTTATACATCATTTTATTTCTATTTTAACTCCAAGATTCATTTCCACAACACCTTATCACTAATAATCCATCTAAACCCAAATAATACCATATCCCCAATTCCCCTCCTTTTAACACAATATGTAAGAGTATAATTATCTGAGAATGCATGTTCATGTAGATGACAACAACTCATCAAATTTATTTCAAAATGTTTAATTCTAAAGAATTTATTCACTATCTTCTTGTTGAAAACTCCAAGATCTTCAATTATCTCCAAAACCTTAATTGCATGCAAACTCTCGCACTCCTTTATGAATACAATCAACTTCTAGTTTTTTTTTAAGGCAGAAGAAACACTTTAGGAGTAAAGGAAATGGTGAGGGTTATAAAGAATGAGGGTTAACTCTCGAAAGGAGTTTGATGGAGAACTCTATGTATGGGAAGAAATTTTGGAGAAAATGATATCAAGGAAAGAACAAAGGAAAAGTATCAACCCCTTTTTAACTCTTGGATTACTCAAACTTCTGACACATCATAGAAGCAACTTTACACTTGTCATCTCCCTAAAGTCTAAGCTCTGACTTAGTTTCTTTTGAACTATCTCCCTTTAACTCT
>JAOSBN010059536.1:0-13936 GCA_027563595.1 Erythroxylum suave | reverse complement strand
TTAATTAATTATTATTTATTAATAATTATCTTCAAGCTGACTCAGGGTTGACAAAAAAGTTCAACCATATTCTCCTAATTCTTGACCTTTACAGTAAGCGTTGCTGTGTTGGTGACTTACCACGGATGTTTAGATAAAGGTAAAGCCTTTTAGAAAGCTATGCTTTGATTGAAATTGTTGCTCCAAAAGCTTATGTTCAAATTATACAATTAAAGTAATTGGGAAATTGATAATTATAAGCAAAATTAGTTAATTAATATATAATTAAGTACAAAGGACAAAAAATTAAGATTATTAAAGTATAAAGTTTCTTATAATTTGATCCGAATTGTTTAATTCAAAATTAATTGGACCGAGTTCAAGCCTTTATTTTTTAACAATTTTGAAATCAATTTTTATAATTTCATAGTTTTTATCAATATTTTCAAAATTGGACCGAAATTTAAATCGATAAGATATGAAATTTAAGGTTTAAAATGTTCAATCGATATTAAGTCATTATAAAACAATTAAAGACCGAGCAAAATTGAAGAATTTGAAGATGATTGAAAAATGATTGTCGTTAATTATATAAAATTTTAAAAATTAATTAAAAAGACTATTAAATAAAAATTAATTGGTTTATAAAAACTAATTAGTTTACAAAATTAGCTGATTAAATAATAAGCTGAACATTTTTAACAACAAAATCATTGGACTAAATTAAATCGAAACATTGGAAACTGATTCGAAAAGTTAGCATATTCGAATATTGTACTATTAAACCGATTAAATCGGTTCGATTTTTTAAAAAAATGAAAGCACAAAAATTGTGAGGAGATTAACAATCTAACTCTTCATTGTATTAGTAGCACCTAGCCTCTTAGGAGGTAGTCGAGTTGGTGAAGAGAGCATCGGGGAGGGGAATGAGGCCAAAAGGTTCTGTATTTGAATCCCCTATCCATACTATTTCGATTGAGCCTGTTGTACAAAACTTACTTAGTACAGAATACCTTATTGACGTGATTTATAGGTTATTACATCAATTTAAAAGTTTATCCAATACACATCCAAAAGATAACGATTACGGGATTCTCCGTTCCAAAATGAAAAGTATTAGTAGCACCTGAGTAGTAGGAGAATTAGTTAATTAAAATGCCACCATAAGATGAAACAGCCTACATTGCTACATCGACTATGCATCGGAGTCTTTTTACTTGTATCTTGTTCTTAGTCTCAAAGATTCTGTCACCCATAGGTTAGTTTTTACCACTCACTCGTAGCTATCAAGTGGGCTAAACTTCATGATTTTTTACCTAACCTTTTTATGGGACAAAATGATTTATTTGAGTATAGAAAAAAAGAAGAATGTTTCATTTAGGTAAAGAAAATCAGTACTCATAATTACAATTAACGGACTAAACACAGTGTAATCAAATTGTCTAGATTTTCCTTAAATTATAAGCATATGAAATCATTTTATTTAGAAGAGTTAAGTTTCGGGTAAGCTTGAATTTGAACAATCCAAATTTTCAACCCAATTAAAAAAATATCGTAATACACTTTTGATTTTAAAAAATATTTTAAAATTTTGATTGGATCACGAATCGACCGCATGCTATCCTTAAAATGAAATTAGAAAAAAGAAAAAATTATAAAACTCGCTAACCTTTGTGGGCCGCCGGCAGCGTAATGTCTATAAATACCCTTCTCCTCCTCCTAATTCATCTACTCATTGCCCTTGATAAAACGGAAGGAGTTGTTCTCTGAAACTTCAACTTCTTCTTCTTCTTCTTATTCTTATTCTTCACATTCTTCTTCAATGGCAGTTCAACTAAGATTACGGATTCAATTGTTCATTGTTTCTGTTGCTTATGTACTTATTCCAGGTAATAATGCGCTAACGACAAAGTTGTGATGTTTATGGTTGTTCGAACTGTAATTCGAACGCTTTGAATTGTAATAATTTGGGCATTGTAACGTTTTTGTTTTCAGGAATTGTATCAACAACCTTTACAATAACGAACAAGTGCAGCTACACAGTGTGGCCGGGTATGCTCTCAAACGCCGACTCGTCGCCTCTCCCCACCACCGGCTTTACTCTGCAACAAGGAGAGACCAGAACCATCACGGCCCCTGCTTCATGGGGTGGCCGCATGTGGGGTCGCACCCATTGTTCTCAAGACTCCACCGGTAAATTCACTTGCGTCACCGGCGACTGCGGCGGCACTCTTGAATGTTCCGGCAGAGGCGCCGCCCCTCCGGCCACGCTCGCAGAGTTCAAGCTCAACGGCTACAATGGTCAAGATTTTTTCGACGTCAGCCTTGTCGACGGTTACAACCTGCCTTTGACTGTGACCCCTCAAGGTGGCTCCGGTCAGAACTGCTCCAGCACCGGCTGTTTCGTTGATCTGAACGACTCCTGTCCGACGGACCTTAAGGTCACGAGCACCGACGGCCAGAGTGTGGCGTGTAAGAGCGCTTGCGAAGCGTTTGGACAGCCTGAGTACTGTTGTAACGGTGCGTACTCTACCCCGGACACTTGCAAACCGTCTTCTTACTCCGAGACCTTCAAAAAGGCATGTCCACTAGCGTATAGCTACGCGTACGATGATAAGACAAGTACCTTCACTTGCACGTCCGCAGATTATGTCATTACCTTTTGCCCCTCTTCCAACACCAGGTAAAAATATCTTTTCCATTTTTTTTACCGTTTTACCCTTTTTTTACTGTTACCAATCGTTATAATTACCACAGCGGTAAAACACTACGGAAGGTGAACGTTAGGTTGACCGTTCTGTCCTCTGCCAAATTGCAACTTAAGACTTAATGCCTTAATAGCTGTTAGCTAAGGCACGTTTTTCGCTGTAAAATCACATGGGGTCTGCAGAGTAGGGGACAGTATCTAAAAAGTACACAGAGATCAATGCACCATTACAGCATAGGAAGCCGTTACTTGTTCAGAGCAAGTGGTGTGGGAGTTTGTTGTTCATCTAATCCCAATGAAGACAGGACAAGCCGTTATGTTATTATAGTACAGAAGTTATCCTCGTCATGTCATGTAATAATTGATGGATTTTGTCTTCTTGTTTACAGTCAGAAATCTTCACAAGGACAGAACACGGACACTCCCACCACCACCACAACCCCCGACGGTAAAATTGTGTATGAAGGAGCCGCCATAAGTGGAGCTTCGTCTTTAACCCAGTTTTTAGGGTCAAATGCCGTTCTGGGTACGTTCAGTATTGTAGTGGCAATGCTTCAACAACTGAGAGCTTGAAGGATCACGAATCTTCATATATCTTATTACCAAGAACACGGAAGCTTGCTTGGTTGGCCAGTGCAAGCCTTTTGGTTATGACATTTGTAGTAGTAGCTAGTAGTTTAGTCTAAGAGGAATACATGGAGGAGTAGGACGCACGTTATAGGGTTGATTTAGAAGGATAATAGTTATTTTTGGCTAGTTAGTAATTCTTTTGATGGGATTGGGATGGGATTCATTTGATTGTCCACAGAAGTTATGAATGAATACAATGTCCAACCACCACATTTGGTGCCAAAGTTCATGAAATTCCTAGTTTAAATTTCCATAAGCTTGTCTCAATGGTAAGGTCGGAGTTTGATTGAGTTCGAAATCACATGTCAATTTGTTAGTTTGAACAAAATAACGTGTCTAATTGAGTTGAATTTTAAAAATATTTAAGGTCGGATTAGTTTGAAAAATTACTAACCCTAATAAAAAGATTTTGGTTACCATTTTTGGTTAATGAAAAGAATAATATAAAGAAAACAAGAGACTTTAATGTAATGTGTAATATAGACCTCATCATATATTTCGGATCAATTATAAAAGGGTTAAAAATGAAGTAAATGTGAAATATCTAATTTCGGTTCTACCTTAACTTCTAAAGCTATTTTTGTGGCCAAAACAAGCTTCAATTTCTTGTAACCTTTACAGAAAATATTTAAAAAAAAGGAGACTTTATAGGTATTGATGCAGCAGTGACTCATTATATGCTGAACAACAGGGTACCAATCAATGGTAGGTTGTAACACAGCTCTCCAACTCTCTTGTTTGTTCAACGCATGATTTGTAGTTTTGTACTTCAATGTCAACGGGTGGCATTGGTTTTATCCCTGCTCGGAAGATTTGGATGATCTTTGACCAAAACTGGTTGACTTCCCATATTGCTGGAAGTTGGAATGTCTTGAGTTAGGTGGATGTTTCTCAGGAGGCTCAGGCACAGCGCATCCAACTCATAAACAATGAACTTATACCAAGAGAAGAAGTTGCGTACCTTAACCCATCCATAAACAATCTGACGACCCATTCTTTTATATATCACATTACTTTTATAATGGTATCTATTTAATGTTGGTAATAGGCTAGACCGAATCGGATTACCTCAAACCTAAATTCAAGTTAAAAGGAATATTTTAAATTCAAATTTAAATTTAACTAAATTTTCACAACTTTGTGAGAGCAACTCCAACCGGACTGCAATTTGCAGTAAATGCCCACATTTTTCACTCCAACCGAACTGCATAAATTTGATGCATTTTGCAGTCATCTCACACTTACTGCCAATATACACTTGTTTTGGCAAATATGCAGTTGTTTTGGCAAATATGTAGTTGCTGGTTGGGGTCATTTTTCCTGAACTTACTACATTTTGAAGTCAACTGATTGCATTTCGTAATTTGTATTTGGAGATGATTTTAACCTTTTGGTCGATTCATCCGAACCTAAAAATTTATCATAATTAGTAAATTTTAAAAAGTTCGTAAACCTCAAAGATGATAAAGTTACAATATTTAAATTCGGTTAAACCAAACTTATCCATCCTAATTTGTGAACCTGATTGAATTGAACTTGATCATATTCTTTTATCATGTTTATACATAGGTTGTGTTTGGATTTGCGATGCGATGAGAATAAGTACTTATCCACCTTAATTTCTAAACACAGTCACTTGTTTGGATGTGTGCGTGAATAACCGGAGATTGGAGGAAAATACGGTGTCACTGCAGAAATCAATAAGTAAAAAGAGGGTTGAGGCAGGAAAATGCTTCTGTGGTAAAAATTCTACTTTACATTAATAACTTTCTGATAACTATTATTTTCCGTTAACATGAACAACTATACTTTATCAAATAGTTTATTCCCAAATTTTATTTTCTTTATTTTAATTTAATATTTTACTATTTATAGTTTTAATAAATGTACCTAAATTTGTGAAATATCCCAAAAACATCTTGTTACCATGGAATTGTAATTTAAATTATTATTTTTTAATAATATAACACATATCAAAAAAAGATAAAGATGGATATGTTATATATTTTATTATTTAAAATTTAAAATTTATATAACTAATAATATTTTTAATTATTTATACAACAATTACTAGATTATTAAATCAATGGGCTTTTTAGTCATTTTATCTCTTTTCAGCAACCGCAACCGCACTTGCCAAATATATATTTTCACGTTTCAGCAATTACCAAAACAATAATTCCAAACACATAAATACGTATTGAGAATAAATACCTATCATTTCAGCAGATTGATTTCAGCAGGTTATCAATCGTCACCGCTTCCCCAAACCAAGCCATATTAATTAAACTTTTGTGAATAGATAATATTATATTAATTACGTATTTTTATTGGAAATTTTTTAATAAATTAGCGGTTCAAAACCATTTCATGAGATCACTCCAATCAAGTCAATAACAGGCTTTGAGCCATCTCCTGATGACAACAGTAAGATAACATCCACGGAACGTAACTGGTGAGGCGCTAATCTGGTCCAGACGAATCGACCCCAAGTGAGTTTCGTATTTGAATGATAATCTTAGACAAGGACATGAGCATAGAATCTCCAGCATTTCACATAGAACCATAAGACAAATCACACGCAGACATACTAAAATTCTGCTACAAAGAACACATTACACAGTTCATACTGGCAGGTTTGAATCCAAACTCGGATCGTATAGTTCAAACTTTAGATTAAGTTCGGGTTATGTATTCTGCTACAAAGAACACATTACACGGTTCATGTTGGCGGGTATGAATCCAAACTCAGATCATATAGTTCGAACTTTAGATTAACCTCAGCTTAATCCGACTTATTGTCATACATAATTTTAGCAAAAGCATCGATTTCACGAGGATTAAATCATGTCAGTGTCTTGCCTCTACAGCTCTACTGATACTGTCTTCGTACGATGAGTGTGCAAAATGTAAACATCAAACAGATGTTGAATCCACCAAGGTCGCAGACGGCTGCTTTCGCTCCGCCAGCTTGACGATAAGAGTGCTTATCCCTTGCTGACTCGAAAACAACGTGCATGTTGCGTGTGCTTGCAAACTCATGTCTCATCAATTCAAAGTGCACGTGATAGTTACATAGCTTTGGTAATAATTTTTTATATATAATTATTGATTATTTATTAAAATAATTCGGATTTTGTCAACCTTAAATATGATAATATGGGAATAACCTTTTGTGGTGATGAGTAGATAAGATAGAACAAGAAGCAGCAAAGCCATCACCAGGCTTCTAAGAAGTAGGCCTAAGCCTGATTTTTGTTTTGCCTCTAAAAGGGTCCGACCTTAAAGCCTGAACACTTTTTCTTGGTTACACTTGAACGGACCTTTCGTGGTAAGAGCTTAGCATCGCTAAAGTATTAGACACAATTGGTAAATAATGGATATCGGTGAATTATAAAAATAAAAAGTATTATTTTTTAAAATAAAAATTGTCTTTTTTAATAATAATGATTGCTAATAATCAATGTTTCAAAAATCGGATTAGAAGTTAACTCGGTAAGATAAGATATTCAAGATTTAAAATGTTTATCTGGTATTAAACCATCATAAAATTGATTTAAAATTAAATAAAATTAAAGAATTTGAAATATGATTGAAAGAGATTATCTTTACCTATTGAAGAATTTGAAGTTAAATTGAAAAAAGAAATAGTTAAATGAAAATTAATTGATTTATTAATTAGAGTATCTCATATTGGCTAAACATGAAAATGTTAAAGAGATTATAAGTGGTAAGGTCAACTATTCAAATGACTAATTCTAGTCATTTTGACAATGGTTGCTCAAGCTCAATTATTACCAATAGACTCTACACTCTGCCCATATTAAAAAATCTAATGTAGTATCAAAGCAATTTTGGTCCAGATTATTAATTACCTGTTAGTCCATCTAAATGTTCAGTCCCAGCAGCCCAGTCCCGCTATCATTGCGTTTATTTTAAGGGACAACTGAATGTTCAATCTCAATTGTATTTGAGGGGGAGTGTTAGAATATCTAATACTGACTAGACATGAAAATGTTGAAGAGTTTATAAGTGATAAGAACAACTAGTTTTAGTCATTTTTGTAATAGCTGACTCAAGCTCAATTCTTATTAATGGACTCTACACTTGACCAATATTAAAAAATCTAATATTATTTTGGTTTATAAGAACTTATTAATTTACAAAAATTGATCGATTAATTAATAAACTATCGGTTTTTAACAACAAGAGTTATTAAAGTAAATCGAATAGAAAAGTTAGACGGTTCAAAGTTTTTACGGTTAAATCGGCCGAAACGGTTATATTTTTTAATCGTTGTTAATAATCATTAAATAATAGCCAGATTATTAATCCTAACACAATTTGAGAATCATATTAACACCAAAGTATTTGTCTTTTGTACATGTGTGTCACCCTCCTTTTAGATATATGTTTTAAAATTATACTTTACAGTCAGCAATGCTATTAAAGCCATCTTAATTCTTTGGACTCCACTTTTGTGAATAAAGGAGAAAAATCTTAGCTTGGCAAATGGTGATGCTTGTTTCACTATTGTTAGGAGATAACAAAAGGGATAGAAGGGCTTGTCTTATTGTCAAGCATTGTATCAAACTAACTCACTTTTGATGTCATTTGTGTAGACATATCCTTTACACTTGCTTTCTTTGTGAACCCTTTTTCACATTAGTTTCAAGCAAGGTGATTAACGTTTATAAGATGCTTTATCTTAATCAAATCACGTAATTACATACTTGTTAAGCTTTCAAATAAGGATGAAAGGCCCGACCTAATCCAACTCTTTTTTTGTGATTTAAGTTCATCTTAATCAGTTCAAATTAAGATTTAAATGACACAATTTTGGTTAATTATATCAAAATAGAAAAGCTTTGTCAAACTTATTTAGATCGATTTGGATTGTGTCTTGCTAAACCCATTTTGCCAAACTCGAGTTAGATTAAGTTCGTTAATTACTTACGAGTCATTAACTCATCAAATAATTTATTTGAATCAAATGACATGTGATTATTGTATGTACTAGAAATTTTATCCGATACACATTCGAATAGTAACAACTATAAATTCCACTAACATAAACAACTAAAAAAGAAGCTCTGCAACGAATGTTGATACCTTAATTGACCATTAAGATCGTATATGGGTGACTAAATTTTAAAAAAAATTCATAAAAAAATGAAAAGCAAAGAGATCAAAGCTTTATATTTGTACAATTCTTCAACTTGCTTATCAAGGATAAGATATGATGATGTATAAGTAGTTAGTCATGTAACCCTCAAAAGAAAAAGTGAACGAAGGTTGGAATCAAATTGGTCATCAAGAACATTGAAAGGATAGTGAAATGGTCTTTTTCCAAAAGCCAACAAAAACTCCTTTAATATATATGTAATCTAATGTTTGTGTGACGCAACTCTTTTTGCAAAGATAGGACATTGAATATACAACGATATCGTTTCAATCTAATTGGCTCTTTACACGATAGCTAACATGTCAAAAGTGGTTTTTGATCAAACAAATTTGCTCAAAAGCTAAAATGGATATTGTCAATTTCCTTACAAAGACTTTGTTTGACCCTAAGGCTCGACAATTCAGACATGTTGTTTCTATGAACATTATCTTGATTGATGTTTCTGATATGTCTTGTAAAATTTAATGTTTAAAACTTGGATCGGAAGTTAAACCGATAAAACAAAAAATTTAAATTTTAAAAGGTTAAATTGATTAATTTCGAAACCAGCCGATTGATTAATAAACTTGTTGACTTTTAACAATAAAGGTTATTAAAGTAAATCAAAACCAAAAATTAAAAATTGAAACTAATTCAAAACTTTTACGATTAAATTAGTCGAAATCGTTAAATTTTTTAATAAAAACATGATTAAGATGGTAAGAACAAAATCGTATAATCTCAATTAACTCTTGTGTTCCTTCCAGATGTTCATTTGATGTAATGGGATGTCTAATCTTATATCTTGTAAGATTTCATTAGGGTTTTTGAGGATCACCCTTTTTTAAAAAAAAAATTAGTCTATGGATTTGAGGCTTATGTACAACTTCTTCCACGTAATGGATACTAACCTAAAGCTAAGACAATACGTAGACATGAGTGTGTTGAGTTGACATTTACAGAAGCGGTTCCTGCACTTTCTGCACATGGAAACGGACATGGCCAAACCTCTAAAGCATACAGATTACATGGAAACCGACATGGCCAAACCTCTAAAGCATACAGATTACAGACAGTAGGCTTTTTCTTTTGAACGTGCAACGTAGGCATTACACTTTTGCATGTCATCGTCTGGTACGTCAATGAACCTGACCTTGCTCTCTTTATTAAGATTGCACGGTCATGCAAAAATACACTAGACACCAACACTGCAACCTTATCCTCAAACTCAACACTGCTTCATCAGCTAACTTTTATGACCGTGTACCTATCACTTTCTCCTGTAATACTTTGTATTCAATTGCTTTCTAATGCTAGCCAATAATCTGAAGATTTGTATTTTTATTTTCTCTAAAAAATATTGTTTTAAAAACGGGACTAAAAGTTAAACTAGTGAAACAAAGAAATTTAAAGTTTAAAAAGTTCAACATTTATTAGATATTCATAAAACTTGTTAAAAAATAATACAAAATTAAAAATTTTGAGATATGATTAAAGGAGGTTGTCCTTATCTATCGAAGAATTTGAAGTTTAATTGATAATAAAAACTATAAGTGAAAATTAATTAATTAATTTTAATTTATAAAATTGATTAATTAATTAATTAACTGATCAGTTTTTAATAATAAGAGTTATTAAATCGAACAAAAAAATTAAAAACGGAATTAGAAAATCAATAGGTTCAAAGTTTTTATAGTTGAACTAACTTAACTAGTTGAATTTTTTAATTATTGTTAAACATAAAAAGTAGGTTTGAGTTTAATTGACTTAAATTAATTCGTTTTAAATTAGGAAAAATCAACTAAATTGAGCTAATTTGAGTTGATTGGTCTCAAATTTAAAATGATTAACTCGACTCAAATTATTTCATACTAAATATTAAAATGATATTTCTTTATTTAAAGTTTAATTGAAAGTACATTCGAGTTTAATTGACCGAAATTAATTGGTCTTAAATTTGGAAATAATGACTAATTGATCCAGGTTAATCGGTTTCAAATTTAAGATAATTAGTCTAAGATGATTAACTTGACTCAAATTATTTTTTTCTTAATGAGGTAACCATTATTTTTAACTATGCATTAATGTATATGTAATGGTATATAAATTATGAGTTCTGAATAATTACTTAACAAATTAATTATTAAAATTCAAATTATGAACTCAAATTCTCTTACATAATACAATTTCAGTTCAATACCTTTAAAAATATCTGAAGAGTCCTTGTAAAGATTAGAATTTTAAATTTATAAACAATTGAAGCTATTAAAAAATATTTACAAAATTTTTTTATAAATTTAATAAATGATTAAACATATAAAATTTAAACAAGTTAAAATTTAGAGTAAAATACATAAATCTCCTATATAATTTAAGAAAGTTTTTAAAATTAAAATTTAAAATTCTCAAAAAACTTCCTTCTAGTTTTAAATTTTATAAAAAAAAACCCTTTCTCTTAAATTTCAAATAGAAAATAATAGCAAAATACATATGACCTAAATATCACACTTGTACCAATTAAATGTTATTTAAATGATGATTCTAATTCAATTCTTAAGCTCAATCTAAACTAATTAAATCTAACTCAAACTAATAATTCATACAATTATTTTAAATTATTAATTTAATTTATTCAAAACAATTTTAAGAACTAGGTTAAATTACCAAATTAGTGATATTTGATGTTCATATCACATGTATTTCATTATTATTTTAAACCAAAGTCTATAAGAAGAGACTTTTATAAACAAACTAAAAACAAAAAAATAAAACTCTGAAGTTTCTTGAACTAATAAGAAATTTATATCTTTTACCCTAAAAGTTAAGGAAAAACATCTTATTGTAATCCAATTCATCTAAATTTGCTAAAGAATTGAAATTGGTTTCTACTACTATACCCTTTACAAGTCATGTCCATTTGGCCTTTATTAATAATCATCCAAACATAAAGTTGCATCTACTTTTTCCAATGTTAACCATGTGACAGGTTATTAGTAAACTTTTAGCTTATCTTGCACGAATTCGATTCTTCTATCGAAAATAACCTTATCTAATGCCTAAAACAACGTCGTATTAGATGTTAGACATAGTTGGATAGTCTCTAAACTTATGTTTAATGTTTGTTTTATACATTAAACAACATTAAACATAATTAGACAGTCATTAAACTCATATTCAATGTCCAAAACAACATCATTTTAGACATTAAACATAATTGGACAAAGTTATTTTAACCAAACTAATCTTGTACTAGATTGGCTTGAAATCCATAGACTCTTATCTTGTACGAATTCAATTCTTCTATAAAAAATAACCTTATATAATGCCTAAAATAACGTCGTTTTAGACATTAGACATAGTTGAATAGTCTCTAAACTTATGTTTAATGTTCGTTTTGGACATTAAACACTGTTGAACAGTCTCCAAGCTCATGTTCAATGTCCAAAACAACGTCGTTTTAGACATTAGATATGATTGGATAAAGTTATTTTAATCAAATTAATCTCGTACCAGATAGGCTTGAAATCCATAGACTTTTAGCAACTTTAGTTTTGAAAATTAGCCATTTTTGTAAGAACATGTAAGATCTTACCCTAAGTAAAACCATGCAATTTGAGAAGTGTAGACCACCAAAAGGGCGGAGTTTTAAGAAAATATAGTATTAGAAGGAAAAACAAAATAGGAATTAAGAGAAAGGGTACAATTGTAAAAAGGAAAATAAAAAAAAGTATTTGTCAGAAGTGGGATTTGAACCCACGCCCTCGTTAGAGGACCAGAACTTGAGTCTGGCGCCTTAGACCACTCGGCCATCCTGACCTCGTTGTGAGTAGAAAACTAATTTTTTTACAACACTAATTAATTACTATCTTGTTGTTTGGACAATACAAGTGAAAGAAAACCAATGGCTACGGGCTACGGCCGATCAGCCGTTAAATGTTTGCGATACCCGAAGCTGGGAATCCCTTCCCCTGCTGTTTCAATTATATCCGAGTTGACGGCGTCAGCAGCGGAGTCGTGGCGAACTCTGATTGCCTGGCTGGCACGTTGCGTACAATACGTGGCGTTTCACGACCGTAACTAAACCAAATTATATTATCCTCCCACCGTCCCACGAACCAATCATCGATCCAATGCCAAAAACCCCTTTCCAATGAATATTATATATATTATATTAGAAATATAAAAAAATTCTGACCAATCACGATAATAACGTTAATTTGTTTTTTTACAAATAATATATTAACAACATTATATATATATATTCAGCAAAATGACTAATTTGCTTTTAAAATATTTCGTATTGAAGGCCCTCTTATAAAATATATTCGTAATTATTTTGAGTATTTTTAGTAATTGATTTTAATTTTTAAATTATTAATTCATTTATTTAAATTGATAAGATAAAAAAATTAAAGTTTTAAAGATTTAACTGGTATTAGATATATGACAAATATTAAATAAAATTGATTATCTTTACTTATTGAAAAAGTTGAAATTTAATTAAAAATGAAGACTATTAGATAAATATTAAATAGTTTATTTTAGTTTATAAAAATCGATTACTTTAAAAAAATGAATAATTAATTAATAAATTAGTGCAATTTAATAAAAAATTATTAAGATAAAACCGAAAAAAATTAGAAACATGACCAAAAAGTTGATTTATTTAAGATTTTTGTGGTTAAATTGTTTCGATTTTTTAATTAACAATTAGCAATTAGTCTATTATTATATAATTTTAAGATTTTGCTTTCCCCCTTAATAAAACAAGGACAAAACTTGAGTATAATCAAACTTATTATCGACTTGTCATTATTGAGTGTGAATAAATCAATTGGGAATCCAATTCCCACTTTTTAATAATACCAAAGAAATGATTTAAGATTCGTGGAAAGACTTTTACAAACACTTTAGGCAGGAGGGAATAAGTCGGCATGAAGAGATAATGAATTTAAATATGACACGTTATGAATGTTACACGAATTACGAATCAAATATTATTTATATAATATACAACCTAGGTTCGAGCTAAATTGAAATTAAATTAATAATTTATTATAATTATCTTAAATTATTAATTTCAGTTAAATTTAATTCGTTCAAACTAAATTTAAGAGTTGATTTGAATTATCATGTTATTAAAAAATGATTACTTTATATCTAATATTAATATTATATGTGATTTATTGTCATTTTTTAGCTGAAGTCTAAAAATATTTTTATTTTTTAAAAATCAAAAAAATTGTTTTAAAATTTTTTTTAAATATAAGAATTAATCTTTTTCCAAACAACTTTCCTCAATTTAAGACTTCAAAGGTTAGTTCAAAAGTAAAGATTAATTCCACCAAAATTAAAAAAATAATAATCCAAGATGATAGCTGGTTCAGCCGAGATCTGGCCGAATGGTGCGTTTCCAGTAATATCCATCTTCTTCTACCTTCTGTGTGGAACGTGAC
>JAOSBN010059495.1:0-13602 GCA_027563595.1 Erythroxylum suave | reverse complement strand
GGGAGGGTACGGGGCGCTGAAAGCCAAGGGCCGGGTAAGTACTCGGACGGTGACGCAAAGGACATACGAGATCGAACAGGTCGACTGCCGCGGTCCTCTATGGACACAGGAGGCATATTAACGTCGACGCCCGAGAAGCGCGTGGTACGGGTCGCGCGTTTAGCAGATGGTGCTCGACAGTCTCGTGAGCAGTTGAGGGATTAGCGTCGTTGGCCCCGAACAGGGAGAGTTTGTGCTGGGTTTCCCGAAACTGCAACTATGCGATAACTTTTATGTAAGAGTTGCTCAATGCTCGCTTGTCAGACGTTGCCAGTTCCCGCAGCAGAGATAAGCAAAACCGCGCGTGGGATTGGACAGAGGCGAGGTGTGCTGCTAAAAATCTCGGCAGATCTGCTGCGAGTCCACACGGCCAGACTTCATCCAGCTGGTCGACGTTAACTAGAGCTGGCCCTCCCGCAGGGGCAACGGCGTGTGTCCCAGAGAGCGCCAGAGCCACCCCCATCAAACACCATGGCCATCTCCACTGCGCACGTCGTTGAATTGATAACCCATCCATGATTCGATACACTCGACCACGCGTGTAGTATGGCCTTAACACCAGCTCAGGCATTCCATTAGACAATCGAAAAGCCCGCGGACATATTTGTAACGTAATCTTCATGCGCGGTGCCGGTCTGTGCCATGGGCCACAGGTCAAGGTCTGATAGACGTATGACAAGCTACTGACGTTGTCCGCTGAGAGAGATGCCATTGTGTAACCACACCACAAGGCCACTGCCGCCGCCGTTGCCTGTCTGGCTCAGCGTCGCCCTCTCAACATGAGCCGGAAATTGAATCCATAGCCTGTCCGACCGTCCGACGAATTCGATGCTACACAGACTATTGCTTGCGTGCGAAGAAGGGATATTGGTATCGTCCATGTACCTGCAGGCAGGCTGAAGCCAGGTCGGCGAGGCTGTAACGGGCGTTAGATCCAGACGCAGTGGGCGTGTTTTCACGCCTGCCGCTGCTGCTCTCGGGAAGCCAGGGTTGACGTCAGCGGGAGACGGTATCCAAAATTGCCATCCGCCAGGCTATGCAACACCCAAAACTTGGCCGTCAGACAGCCATGCAAGACGCGGGTGCAGTATATTGCTTGTCGGAAATTGCTGGCATCATGACATAGAGTGGTTGGTTGGTTGTGTCGTCTGCTTAACATCAGATGGTAAGTCGAGTTCCGTCTCAACGGCAGCACGTGTGTACTGACGTCCCAGGCTTCCATACTCCGCCAGATCGTGGCCAGTCCCCGTGCACGACACCCAGAAGCCAGGCTCGACCTCTGCTATGTGACCGAAAACAGTGCGTAAACTTGCCTGCAGCGCCTTCGACTCACTGACCTTCAACGTGTAGTTGTGGTCACCTCCGGTCCAAGTTCAGTATGGCCCAAGAAAGCCTATCGAAATCCTACCGATCAGCTCGTTGGCTTCCTCGACAAGAAACATGAGGATCAGTGGTCAATATTCGAGTTCCGTGCAGAGGGCACCGGCTATCCAGACTCTGAGGTCTATAACAGGATACACCACTTTCCGTGGCCCGACCACCATCCTCCTCCCTTTGCGATCGTTCCCAACCTCATGGCTGCGATGAGGAATTGGTTGAAACCTGAAGAAACGCACAACAATGAGACACCTACAAAGCGTGTGGCAGTGGTGCACTGTAAAGCCGGAAAAGGACGCAGTGGAACGGCGACATGCTCGTATCTCATCAGTCAGGAAGGATGGAAGCGGGATGATGCACTGCATCGTTTCACAACCCGGCGTATGCGAGCTGGCTTTGGCAACGGCGTCAGTATTCCAAGTCAGCTGAGATGGGTGAGATATGTCGACCGCTGGACAAACGAGATGGACAAGAAATATCAAGAGAGGCCGGTGGAGGTGTTGGAGGTCCATGTACAAGGGCTGCGTGATGGTGTCAAGGTGTGTGTGGAGGGGTTTGTTGAGGAGGGCAGGCGGATCAAGAATTTCCATACCTTCACGCGAGCTGAGAAAACCATAGTCGAAGAAATAGGCCGAGAGAAGTCGAGGCCCGGCAATACGCATGATTCCACTTTGACAAGCGCACACGATGCTGGACCGATTGCGCCAAAGGACAAGGTTGAAGTTGAGGAATCGGACACGCAGGATGTTGTACTGCGACCGTCAGAAACAATTCGTCTCGAGACGAGTGACATCAATATCGACTTCGAGCGAAGGAATCAGGTCAGATACACCGGCTATGCGTACGTCACATCCATTGCACATGTCTGGTTCAACACCTGGTTCGAAGGCGGCATTGAAAACGATTCAGGCGTTTTTGAAATCGAATGGGAAGCCATGGACGGCATCAAAGGGAGTGCTCGGAAAGGTATCAAAGCATTCGACAAATTGAAAGTAGTGTGGAAGTATGTCGAACACACCACTGCAAAGCCTGTGAAGGAACCCCAGAAGGGAGAGCCTGTACCGGAGGGGGAACCGGCGAACTGGCAGGGTGACAATCCCACCGCAGAGTCAGAGGCCAAGCACTCGGACGGTGTGGATTCTGGTCGAGCTGGTGGCGCAGCCATCACCATGGGCGCCATGATCAATCAAGGCGCATACACTCTTGGGAAAGAGTTGGGACTGAGGAAGAATGACCCCGGAAGCACCGATGTTAGCCGCGCGAATAGTGTTCGTGACGCTAACAGTCCATCGACTGAGACTGCAAAAGCGGCTCAGGACAGCCACAGGGCGGAGAAAGAGCACAGTGAGGGTATCAAAACCCATGGCTTAGACGATATCAACGAAGACGAGCTGGATCCGGATCTCCATCAGGAGGGTATAGATGGCAAGAGTGACACGGCGATCGGACGCACTTTCGAGAACGGCATGGAGAGGGTATCCACAATGATATCAAAGATGAAAAGCAGCGACAGCAAGGCAGACAACGAGAAATAGTAGGACTTTTTGTACACTACCGCCACAGTGGCTTTCGCGCGTTCTGTGGCACTTGATGCATAGCGAGGTAGGATATCTCGACGTAAGACCATAGCAATATTAGATGACATGACGTATATAAAGTAAATAAGATACCTATCCGAGAAGAACATGAGTGACACTGAAGATCATCAGATGTGCTGGCGGGCTGAAGCCAGTGGCTTGCCTAGTCATACCGGATAACGTGTCTAGAGAAACACTCTTGTTCGTCTAGCATGGTAGAAAAAATGGTGCTACCCGTGTAGAATGAACTGCCATCCATCAATCCGCCGAATCGCTGGCGTCTGATATTTCACACTGTTCGTTTGTCAAAGTGGATCAATAGCGAGTTCGTGCAACGATCATTGCTCGACTACGCCTGATACACACTTTTCGACGCCGATTCCTCGCACATCACGGACCAAATGCTCCATGCCTGCTGGCTTGCACTCTCATCTACCCGCTCGCCGTCCTTCTGAATGCGACATCGGTTCCCGTTGCTGAGAGTGACATACTCGTTGAATATCGTTGTACCCTGCCGCGTTCTGTGAAGGATGAGAGAATCTCGACGTTAAACCTCGTGAACATTAAAGCCTGCTGTTCGCATTTGTATTGAGGGTTGGCTTTTTGTGCTCTAATCTCTGTACTCAACTGTTCACTATCGCTCGAGGGCAGGTGGAACGCTTCGAAGCTTCTCGATAAAGGAATTTCCTGCGGACTTACTTAGTTTCTGACTGTAGCTGTCAGAATTGAAATCAGGCTTGGAAGCTCTGTCTAGTAGCTTCACTATTTTCATGTGATTCCCTTTAAATGCAGCTTCTCTTGCGCTGAAGTCAGATCCAAAATCTTTGGCATTAGCCATCAATAATCGCTGGACGATGTCCGCATATCCCTTTTCAGCTGCTTTCCGTAGTGCTTCGTGACCGTGATATGCATTCAGATTGCCACCAGCGTTTGCTGCGAGCAGTTGCTCAACGATGCTCAAGTGCCCGGCCGCCACCGCAGCTTGTAGTCCTGTAGCATGATATTCTCTTATGTCTTCTTCTGTGGCCTCGTCATCAGCTCCAGCTGCCAACAACTGCCTGACAATATCTGAACGGCCGCCCTCGGCCGCAATTTGCAGTGCAGTGCGGCGCGATTCAGTGCGAGTGTTTATATCATTGGCATAGGCTCCAACCGCCAGCAGCTGTTCGATGACATCCAAATGACCCCCTTGAGCCGCGGCTTGTAACGCTGTACGACCACTAAGACTGTAGCAACCAAGTACTGTAGCTCCAGCAGTCAACAAGTATCTGGTGACATTGAGATGGCCGTTACTAGCCGCAGCCGTTAGTGCTGTTTCGGTGTTTTTGTAAGAGGTATCAACATAAGCTCCAGCGGCCAATAAACGCTTGACCACAACAAGGTGACCGCTTTCAGCAGCAGCCCGGAGTGCACCCACTTTATCGTCGGCTCCAGCGATCAGCAATTGCTCTAACACGTCGATGTGGCCTCTGGCAGCGGCCGCTGCGAGTGCTGTTCCACCAAGCTGATTCGGACAATCCAAATCAGCTCCGGCGCTACGTACTAGCAAGCGTCCCATTATGTCTGCGTGACCTGTAATGGCTGCTTCTCGCAACGCTCCGTAACAGACTGCACGGTCATCCATTTGAAGTAGAAACTCGACAAACTCTAGATCCCCGTTTCGAACGGCTAGAATTAACCCGTTCTGAAGAATACGTGCACTCGGGAGTGGAGATTGTAACATACAAACAATGAGATGCTTGTATCCGCAAGTAACGGCGCACTCCAGAGCCCTGTCGATTTGATCTATCCGGATCGACGAATCGCTGGACATTAATCTAGACAGCAGTAGCGCCGCGTGATGGTGCTCCAGTGCCCAGGTTGTTGGATGGTCGTCATATTCGTAGGGCTTTCCTTCTTTGCGCCACGGTCTGAAAATGAAGTCGTCGTTGCGCTCCACGAATGTAGAAAAGATGTGCCACATCTTAGGATCTTCATCGGGGCTTAACCTGGTCAGGTGATGTATCCAGAAATTTTGAACATATTCGAGTAAGCAAAACTCCAGGCGTCTTGCTGCTTTGAGCTGTGCTGATAACTGCGTTCCTAGGATCTCTTCGGTCTTCTTTCTCATCTCTTGAGGGTTCAGGCGTCGTAATTCTTTACGCGAACGCAACAATGCTTGAGCAGCCTTACTGATAATGTGAGCAGAGTTTCGAGTAGACATCAGACCAATTTCTAGAGGTGCTATTGTTGTACTATGGTCAGCTTGCCGCCGGATGAGCTGCCGATTAAAGTCATTGAAGTTTAGATACGTAAGACACAGTCGTCCTAGTTGCAGATCGATCTCGCTATGTGCAAATTCTGCCGAGGACTCTCGGATACGGGAGAACAAGCACTGTCTAACGGTCCGGTGGACGTAGTGAATAGTCTCGTCTTCCTCATCGATGTACAGTAGCCCTTGACAGCTTGCGACAATTTGGTGCATGTTGCAAGGAATGCTCGCTCGATCCAGGGTCCGTTGAGTAAGTGACAAGCTTAAGAGCTCACCAGCTTCATCGATATCTAAAGGCCGCTTTGTGACGCCGGAGTACTCGAGAATTTTGACACTTACATCGAAACCAGTCTGAGCTCGGACGCGGCCTAGCTTTCGGGCGATGAAGTCACCGATGTTTCGGGGTGGATTCTCAAGAGCGGCCAGGACATCAGTCTCACATGCTAGGATACATAACTCTTCAATGAAGAGATGTACGAAGAGGAACCTTGTAATAACAACCCGTGTCAGTCACAGGCTCTCTCAATAACAAATTATCAAAGAGTACGAGAAATGTTCAACTCACATGTCGCTGTACTCTTCGTCTAGAAGATCTGCTACGCTTAGCATTACCTCATGGTTTCTTGGCTGAATGCGTTGCTCCTTCAGACAGCGAATTAGTGTGTCTTCCACGTAGCTTGCGACGTCAGCTCTTGTCGCAGCAGAAGATACGCTGACGCGATATCGAATGTTCAGGAGTTTCAGTGAGGTGTGCTCGAGTTCAGGCCTACCGCAAAGGAGCAGACTGAATTTGTGTGAATGCTGATCACATAACTGGTTCAATGTGGCAGCTAGAAGATCAACTTCAGACTGCGGACACTCATCAAGGCCATCAATGATGATAAAGTACTTCTGTTCCGCCTTCAAGCAAGATAGTAAAAGGTGGGTAAATTCTGCTGCATCCAGGTCTCGACACTTTCTCTGCAATTCTCGAAGGTCATCGTGTTCTGCTTCTTCGATGTATCGGTCAAGGAGTTGGCGGCTGATGGTGCCTAGAATGTTCCGAGCTGATGTAGATGCCTCGTATTCAGCACGACAAAAATGATAGGATATTATGCGACCTGGCTCTGGATTACGGAAAAAGAACGCCACTATATTGGATACCAGGACAGACTTTCCTACCCCCATTTTTCCAAAGCACCAAAGGGTCGACGAGGAATTATCAACGCGCCAGTTTCGAAATGCTTCCTCATCTGCGAACCATTCAGCGGTGTTCTTGTGACGCCGCCTTTGTATCTGCTTCCAAGGCTTTAGATGGTCCAGGACAGAGATTTGATCCCGAATCGATGCCTTGAGTTGAACTGTCTCTTGAAGACGCTTTCTCAGCCGTCGTTCGCCTTGTTCTGTCTTGAAATCAGAATGGAATTTTCGAAACAGGCCTCGATGTTCTTTGTTCTTGGTAGCCTCCTGCAAGGCGAGTTCCGATGACCTCTGTGCAGCTTGCTGTGCAGCCAACGTGATTCGAAGTTCGACCATGTTTGCAGCGTCATCTAGTCTGTCCTTAAGTGGTCCAAATTCTGCATTGAACGGATTGAAGATGGATGATATAAGCTGCGTGACGTGGTTTCGTTGCATGACTTCGATAATCTTTGAGGAGAAGCGCACAACAAGGGCATAGTACTCTGATAAGGCACTCTGCAGGGGTATCGAGTCGATATAAAGGGAAGCAAACTCTCCATAAACCGGACAAATCTTCCCGATCTTCATTATCATGGCTGTGACATTGTCGAAGTACTGGGCAACGTTAGTTGCGGCCAGAATGGCCAACTTTACACTTCCCCATAGCAAAGCTGCTAGTGCAGGATTGGAGCTGACGAAGGTGTCGACAATTCGTGTAAACTGCTGGGTAGCATCAAGAAATGTTAACAGTCGAGGAGCTACGCTTGTTGTCAATGTTCCATGATTCGCAGCATCCAACTCAGCGACAAACAGCATGACAGCATATGGATCTGACTTTGCTTGCTGAGCGTGTTGAACATGGTTAAAGAAAGTCTGCCGCTGGTCTTTGGTCAAAGCTTTCTCAAAGTCCGTCAAAGCTGTCTGCAAAGCCGCAGTAGAGTCGATACGAGAAGTACCTGACGAATGCGCGACGAGAGCCATCGATTCGAAGGGAAGAATGCATCAGCGACCGTGATACTGATAAAGACGGGAGTGCTGCATGTCATGTTTGATACCGTGGGGATTGATGTGTGGTTTATGAGTTGTCCAGACTACAGAGTCAGCCTAGCGCTGAGCCGTACAACCGCCGTCCAATTGTCGAGAAGAGAGCAAGCTTCCACGTGCACGTCGGGCACAGCCACATCTGAAAGCCATCCAGCTCAATCGCCATGGATGTGACCGATTCTGAACTTGCCTCGATCGATATCGTATTCATATGAACACAGAGCTTGCACTGACAAGAGAAGCTCTGATTTATCCAACGAGAACTTGCTAGTCAAATGCGAGAATAGATGCTCGGTTCTTGTAGCTCAGTAGAAGGAACATGATCAAGATAAGATCAACTGTGACGAGTCCAGTGATCCAGAAACCAGGCATGGGGGTTGTGGACTGGTGTTTAACCCATAATGTCTGGTTGGCGGGAGGTTCAACGCTCAGTTTTCAAGAACAATTGACCACGCCGACTGCACCGCCCACACAGCGCCAAGACGCGCGAACATCCTCACGCGAGGTTCGTTGACAGCTTGAAATGTGTCCAGAGAATATTCACAGACTCCCTTCATCGTTGAGACATTGGCAGTATGTATTCTGGACCCTAATGATGAAGCTTGTGATCACCTGGCGTCAATGTACTCTAGCACGGTGGGCCAACACTATTTCAATATCTCACAAGGAGAAGACATATAGAGCCTAGATCTAACTTGGCTAGAACATGTGCTCATGCAGGTAAGAATCTCATTCTCACAGACATTCGCATGCCAGCCGCAATTCAACTACTGTGGCGCATCATTCATGTACGCGTTGTACAGATAGGTCTGCCCTGAATGCTGTTGAGCTGAGGGAAGACGGGTCGAGAACCGCTCAATGACGATTGCGGGGGATTGCTTGGTCTGGACAAATGGAAGCATGAACGACAAATGCTCGATCTCGATAACACAATCGAAAGCCAGACGGCTTCTTGCAGTATTTGAATATTTGTCATCTAACGATTACTGAATGAGAGGCGTGTTTGATTTGAACGACATTCTGAAGAGTATCTCAATTCCATCGCGAAGCCTGCAGCCTGGTTCAGCCTCGTCCATCATACAAACACCAGCTGGAGGCATAAGAACATTCGACATCGAAACGTTTCTTGTAAGCAAGCGGTATGAGTGCAACCAAATCAGTCACACCACGAGGGCCAGCCGCCGATCCAAAATACCTCCCATCTAACGATGACTCCAACCCGTACGGCTTCACACTTCAGCTCTTAAAAGCTGGCCAACTTCCTCCAAAAGTCACTGACAAGTACGTCTTCTTCTTTGGCTACGAAGGTTCCGACCCGCATGTCTGCTTCCAACAATGGTTTCCCTCTCCCTTTACTGCTCCCAGAAATCCGTACAAAGATGACACCACCAAGGTTGAGTTCCCGACCGCAGAGCATTACATGATGTATCACAAAGCACTGCTCATGGGCGATGACGAGATTGCCGCGAAGATTCTGAAAGACGCACACCCGAGTTCCTCCAAGAGGTTTGGGCGAGAAGTACGAAATTTCGATCTGGACGTGTGGAAGGAGAACGCCGATCGGGTCGTAGAAGAGGCTAATCTGGCAAAGTTTGGCCAGAATGCGGACTTGATGGAGGTGTTGCTTGGGACTGGAGACAGGGTTATTGTGGAAGCTAGGTGAGTGGCGATTCTTGCATCCTTGTCTGGCATTACTGGAATGAACGCATCTTGCATCGCTTGGTTTTGCCGAACTCGCCCTGCCCCAACTTGTTTAGGAGGCTGCAATGCTCTCCTACGTTTGCAGGACCCTGTCGCTCCGGCTGGGGCAAAAGGTGCAAGTTGCTGACGTCAAAGAACAGCCCCGATGACAAGATCTGGGGCATTGGTTTCAACAGCGAAGATGCCGAGGGTAGGGAGAGTGAATGGGGAAACAACGGACTGGGCAAGGCGCTGATGAACGTGAGGGACAAGTTGAGAAAGCAAGAGTGACAAACTCGAGAGGTTGACGACATCACAACAGGAATTTTTAACGGGTCAAGAATTTGAGGAGGCGGATAAGGATGATCCAACATTCAAATTTAGGTGCGATGCGACAATGGTATACCAGTACTGTACAGAGGGCAGACCAACTCCCATCCTTCACCCCTCCACAAAACTCCGACGATGGTTTCAATGCTTCAGGTCTGTTGTTCTGCGGTGTAACGACATACGTGCTGATCAGCCACCACCTCCACCTCCACACCCACCTCCACCGCCTCCTCCACATCCACCACCACCACCTCCTCCACCGCCATGATGACCACCACCTGACGAACTGTTAGCATCGCATAAGACAGTATCAACGGATTTCGGAGATATACAGTGACCGCCACCTCCAACAACACCGCCGCCTCCTGCGAAGCCGCCTGACCAAACGTAACCTCCCTGGCTGGAATAGCCATAGCTACATCTTGCCTTCTTTTTCTTCAGCGGCTTCTCGCTAGATGAACCATGGGAAGGCCGCGAGGTCAGGTCGTCATATGTTGCGCCCTTGTCTCGAAAACACATGTCGGGCAGAGAGTGCTTCTCAACCGTGTATTGATCGTGCAGTAGACTGGTGGTTGTTCAGGTCTTGTCTTGTATTGATATCACGTCTGTGAATTGAAGGAGTGTAGAGTCGGTGTTGTGATTGTAATAATGATGGCAAGTCAAGTGGGCGAAGTGAGGGATTGGGCATCATATATAAGCATCTTCGACGATCCAGTCCATCACAACAGGCAAGCACGGATGAAATTCATTCCCCCCTCAGTGAGTCTAAACCACGAACTATGGTCCGTGAGGCAGACTTCGCCTCGTCCAGCGAGTCACAAACAAAGGTCGCATCGCCGGGGCCAGATCGTTAGTGGTTGACGGTACAGTACCTTCGTAGCTCTCATCGCATAGTGGAGCGACCCCAGCCCTCTCACCCCAGGGCGTGGCTTCGTTCGTCCTGCGCATCGGCTTGTCGGCACGCGATGTTGCAGGCGAAAGGGCGGATCGGCCAGGAGGGTGTCGCAAAAGTGGCAGATGACCTGATCAGGCAGCTTTCTAGAAGACTTCGACGGTGGAGAAGAGAAATGTCAACTGCCAAATGAGGTTGTTGATGGTCCCTAAGGCTGTGGCAGGGCTGTGCTGTGGTGGAGCGACCCCGTGTGCGCGTGCTAAATTTGTGGACGGCGCGTGAGGCTTGGACCTGAGCTTGATCGGTGCTTAGATCCCGAAGATGACGTAGTGGTGACTTGGTGCCGTGACGAAGGTGCAGCGCGAAGGAATGACTGAGTGACTTTGCCAGCCTGTTTTGGGCTGGTGGGTGACTCGACCTTGCTGGAGCATGTTGATCCGGCTCGACAGGGATCATTGTTGCTGCCGACGACAGCTCTCGGTCATGGTAAGGAGTCGCTGCGCATCGTGCGCGAGTTAGAGATCGGGTTAGTATGCTGTTAACGGGGCGTCACTATGCCATCAAGTTCTGAACCTCATGTTTGTGTTTGTCACGTTTAGTACTTGTTTTGAACGATAGCCTTGTTTAGCCTTGTGTCTCATGAGTCACATGTGATGATAGCAATCCGTGGATTCCATGAGTTGATGTGGAGGAAGGTTAGGCTCCGACCATGTTGCACAGATTCTACTGCGGTCTGATTGAGATTCCGGTCTCTAATTGACCATTTAAATCCCCAATTGAAGTTCAGCAACGTCACACCAACATTGTCTCTTTCACCGTTTCGTTATAGCAGATCGTACTCGAGAGTAGACGTTGTATGTTATGATGTAGAGAGGCCCAGCCTTAAAAACATGCAACATCACGATAAACAGCAGGGCTTGGCTACGAGTCATAACCAGTAGCATCAAAGTAAATCAATGTTCAGGCCATCTGCTGACAAACTTAATGGTGAACAACTTTGGCAAAGAAGCTGCAGCCTACTGTATGTATTACTCTAACTCAACCTTCATATCAGTTCTCACTCAGTGCTCGTCGTCAGAATATAACCCAAGAGCAAACCAGATTCCAACTCAACATGACTAACTTGAAGACGACGGATGATCTGGCCATCCCACTGGGCTCGCTCATTCTGCTAACTGGAGCAAGCGGCTACATCGGCTCGAACACTGTCAGAGAAGCACTCGATGCCGGCTTCAAAGTCAGAGGTACTGCTCGAACACAGGAGAAATGCGACTTGACCAAGGAAACTTTTCACAACCACCCAGATTATGAGACAATTGTAGTGGAGGATATGGGTAAGGAGGGAGCCTATGACGATGCGGTCAAGGGTGTCGATGCAATCATTCATGTTGCCTCCATTGTCAGTTTCAGTGCAAACCCAGATGAAGTCGTCAAACCTACAGTCAATGCAGCTGTCAGCATCATGACATCGGCATTGAAAGAGCCAAAAGTTAAGCGGTTCGTCTACACTTCCTCAAGTACCGCAGCTCTATACCCGAAGCACAACATAAAATTTCACGTGGACAAAACCACGTGGAACACAGAGGCTGAAGCGTTTGTCAACCTCGACCCGCCCTACAAAGAAGAAAATGCCTTTGGTGTGTATGGTGCAAGCAAGACCAAAGCCGAGCAGGCGGTGTGGCAGTTTGTGAAAGACAACAACCCACAGTTCGTCGTCAACGCTGTCCTCCCTGACACCAATTTTGGCCGCATTCTGGATTCCAATTCGGCAGGTTCTACGACTTCAAACAGCGTGATTACGGCATATCGCGGACAGATACCCTATTTCATACCGCCACAATACATGATCGATGTCGTCGATGACGCACGCATTCATGTAGCCGCAGCCATCGACAAGACTGTTGCAAATGAACGTATCTTTGCCTTTGACACACCGTTCAACTGGACCGATGTATTGGCAGTGCTCAAAGAATTAAGGCCAAACAAGCAGTTGGCCGACCCCCCGTCGGATGAACCTAGAGATCTTAGCACCGTCGACAACGAACTCGGCGCTCAGCTATTGGCCAAATGGTGGGGTCAGGACGGATACGTAGGATTGAAGAAGAGCGTCGAGGCCAACATCGCGAATGAACCATGATCAGTGTAAGGGCAGTCGGATCGATCAAATCGTCCGAGATCACGCAATTCAGGACCGTTCCGATGTTGCGGAGGCAATGATACAATACAATGTAGCTGTGGTGATTGCCGAATCAGATGCTTTCGATTGTAACTTGGAATTCTTGCAAATACTAACTCATCTCCCTCAGAGCCCGACGGATTGACTATGAGCGTGCCGCATCCGAGTTCGTACAGAACGTTACGTAGTGCACACGCCCTTGATCATCAGAGCTTTTGATCATTTTGATACAAACTAACAACACGTCTTTCAAGATTCGACCATGCGTGTCGATCCGACTTCGGACTGTGTACGACTGCCAATTAGATCAGTGATTCACGACAGCATGCTCCAGTCGTGGTGATGCCGCACTACTAGCAGCAGCGCCCTCCGGTATACAACACCTAAATTCACGCCTTTCTGCAGGGGGCGTCACGGTACATGGAATTCCTCAGAACTCCCTGCGCAATCTGGCCGCAGTGTTGGCGGCGGATTGAACGTCGACTTCGATAGAACGCTGACTTTTTCAGGTCGAGTGTACTCGGCAGCGGTTTACGGAAGGGTTTCTCGTTACACATCAATCATCAAGACGTGTGCGATCTTGCCTCTGAACAAATACTAGGTACAGGTTCAAGTGGCACCACTGCCCGCTCACTGGAGCTCGCCTAGCCAAACACGAACACAGCCAAAGGACGTGGCTGTTATCGATAGGCTTTACTCGGCCTTCACGATCTGCATCTTCCCCACTCCAGGATCGTGTCGAGCGACTTTGTCACTGTGCTTCCCCACACTGGCATCCCAAATTTTGTCACGAGAAAACGCATAACTCCTGCTTGATCCGCCGTGACTCACGCGGGATTGCTGTTTCGCTTTTGCAACGGAATAAGAATCTTGCTGCTTGTACAGTCTGTACTATAGAACAAGCACCACAGTTGCTTGAAATCTTCCTTGCTCACTCGCCATTGCCGCTTGATCCCAGACCGAAACCATGCCGATGCTCAAGGAACCATGGAAGAAATATCGCAAGTTCAAGCCTTTGGACTTGCCCAATCGACAATGGCCCAGCAAGACCATTGACAAGCCGCCGAGATGGCTCGAA
>JAOSBN010059484.1:0-13940 GCA_027563595.1 Erythroxylum suave | reverse complement strand
TTTATGTGATTCCAACAGACTTGGGGAGCCAAGCTACGAATACTGTATTGAAATTATTACGGATATTAGTCTTGTTATAATATAATATTGATATCGGTTAATATTAAATATTATTTTAAAATTATAAATTATTTTTTAATTTTATGCAATTTAAATTTAGTTCTTATTAGAAAATAATTACATAATTATATTTTGTATTTAAATATTCGGTTTTTTAGTGTATCAGCTTAAACTTTTTCCAAAAAGACGTGGTTTATTTGATTAAGTATTGATCAAGCCAAATAGAATCGGGTCTTTTATAGCCTTTTGAAATTAAATACAAAAAAAATGGAAAAGGTGATTTATTTAACAAAATGTTTTTTTATCTTATTTATTTTCAGATCAAATATGAAGAGGTTTCTCAATAATAATAATAATATAACGATAACATTAATAAAAGTTTAATTGGATAATATCAAGTAAATATTTTACAATATAAATTTTATAACAAATTACAAAATTTTATATTTGTTTGATTAATTAAATTTAACTATGATATGTAAAACTATGACTTCGTTTTAAAATTCTTTTAATTAAAGTGAAAATTAAAGTTTTTTACGTTTGCATTTTAAAAGTATGTTGTGTTTAATATATTTTATTCAATATTTATATAAATGTTATTAAATTTAAAAATGAAATGTGGGGATGTATATCAAGTTCAAACTTATAAAACAATTGAGCTTAATAATAAGGCATATTTTTTTAAAACTGTATTAAAATTTTAATTAACCAAGAAAACTTACGATATCATATATTTTTAAAAGTAAAAAAGCAATTGAACTTGAAAATCTTTACAATCAAGTGAGTATATCTATTTGTAATTAGGATTCTCCTTAGATATATGATATAACAACGCAAATTAACATACTAAAATTTTAAGGTATTGATTTTTGTTGCAAGGAACGACAAGTTCGTGAGTTCATGAAGTACCAACAATCAATTTCCTTCGGTTTCAGGACTTACCTTTCAATCAAAGCCTTGCAAGTTGATGTATTAACTAGTTCGTCCTATACCATATAAAAATTCAAATCGTCTATTTAGAGATAACCATATTTCTCTCATACTTTCATGTATATATTTGTCTCCTAGGTTAATCACTCCTAAATGATTATTGTGCCTAAAGTGACAATGGTGTGAAGAAAGTCATATCAACATGGGTAAAGAAATCTTTTTATGTTCCTGATGTGTGCATCTTATCTTAGTCCTCTACATTGGAATAGACTGAAGGCTTTGGAACCTGATCAATTATATGGATTGAATCAGCACACAGCATGGAACAAATAAATCAGATTAAAGAAGCAAAAAAGGGCAACGATATTAACTAGGTTTATATGATTAACTAACATGACTGATAAGGAAATGCATTTTTAGGTAATCTCAGCGCAACCGTGCAATCGTAGCCTTAATCTGCAAAAAAATAGTTAGACCATTCGGACATTGAACAAAATTTAACTTATTTAATCATTCTAAACAAATCAATGACCAAGTAAAAATTGTTGCTTCAAACTTGTCCTTCAAGAAGCATTACAACAAAGAAAGGTTTTGGCGACGAAATATAATGTCACTGAAAGAAACAAAATTGCAGCAAAAAGTATTTAGTGACGAAAAAAATTGTCAAACAAATGGTCGAAAAAGCCTAGTAGCAAAAAATTATCTGCGACGTTTTAAAGAAATCATCGCCTAAAATATTTTGCTACAATCATCACTTCATTGCTAATAAGAATAGGAGACGAGAGGAGAAATAGTTGCAGATCACTTATTGTCACGTTTAATTTTGGTAGGTAAAGGTAATTAGTTTTGTTAACATAGGTGTATGTAATAATGTTTACTGACGATTTATTTTCATATTAGAATATGTTTAGGTACGAAAATTAAAGCGTAGCTAAATGTTAATAGAGCCGTTTTGGAAAGCGTAGGTAAAAATATTTAGCGATGATTTTATATTTGTAGCTAAAAACTTTTAGTGATGAATATTTATTCTTAATTTAACTTCCCTATTACCAATTTAATATTTAATTATAATTATTAACAACATTTTTAATTCATGTTATTGTTTTTAACATGGTTTGAATGATAATTTAGTCTCATTTTGTAATTATTGTTGGTGACTTATTATTTAAAAATAATAAATGTTTATTGTATTTTAAAATAAAATAAAAATGTTTCATAATTAAAACTGTAACATAAAAATGTTACAGTTTAAAAAGTTTTAGTTTAACAAATCACATAAGAAAATAATTGAAACTATCAAAGTGTTAGAAAAATTAATAATGAGTTTAATTTATATAATAAATTAAATAAAAAACCTAATTAATATAAAGAATAACATAAAATATTAGAATGCAAGAGCAAGGAATATTAGTTCAAGAATTCTAAATATTCGTTTTTTTAGTACATCAACTTAAACTTTTGCCAAAAAGACGTGTTTTATTTGATAGCTATTCATATAAGAAAATAATAAATTTATAAATTAAATTGAAACTACCAAAGCGTTAAAAAAATTATAATGATGAGTTTAATTTATATAATAAATTAATTTACCTAATAAATATAAAGAATAACATAAAATGTTAAATTGCTAAAGCAAGGAAAACTCATGGCCCTTCTTTAGTTGTCATGGATTCTTATTTGGGAAAGTAATCTTTTTCTTAAAATTTATATTATCATATTTGGTTCATTTTTTAGTAGTTAGGAAAGTAAAAACTTTACTTGAATTCTAAATCTCATCACCTCCTTGGTATTTATATTACTTTCCTCAGGAATTTGATCTAAAAAATACGCTAGCCAATTCAACCCCTTCATGTCTCTCAACTCTACGATAACTCTTTAATAATAATAAGGAATTTAATAATAATAATAATAATAATAATTATTATTATTATTATCATTATTATTATTATTATTATTACTACGAATAATAAAATTAATAAGAATATAAACATAATAATAATAATAACTAAAAATTAAGAAGAAGAAGAAGAAGAAGAAGAAGAAGAAGAAGAAGAAGAAATGTAATTGATAAAAATAATAAATTTGGTAATAATAAAGTTAATAATAAGTAGAAAATTAATAATATTAAGAATAATAAAATTAATAAGAATAATAAATTTAATAATAATGCACTATTTGTATTTTTATTTTCAACGTTAGAAAAAATTTTGATATTTGACTTGAATTTTAAGATTTATCTTTGTACTCGGTTGAGGTTTTTTTAATATTTTCCAATACTATATTTATGATATAACAATATTATATGATTAGAATATCATGAATGAAAAAAATTAACATTTAATAATATAACTTGTATTACAGATTAACATTATTTAACAATTTCAATTTTTATTCGGTTTGTAGGGATATAATTAAAAACACAGGTCAAAATTAAATTACATTTAATGAAATACTATTGCGTACCAAACACGATAATAGGAATCCACCAAAATTTCCTATTAGAATTTTATAAATATCAAAACATGTGAATATCTTTACTTTCTATATATTTATTTTCCAAAAAATCAGATTTTAAATTTACTTTATTTTCTCGCCAACTAAACGAAGCTATGGGTCAAGTTTCACAAGACTTCAAATCGTCGGATTCTTGTTTGTTAAATAAGGCATAGAAGTGTTGTTGCTAGTCATTGTTTATTATTAGGTTGGGTCCACTCTGTTTCGACAATAATTGCTTCTTTTTCTCCTTCTTTGCCCTCTCACCCTCTGAACTGTGAGGGAACGCCAGAAGAGAAGGAATCCACGTATGAAAGGCAATGACATATAATAATCTTTAATCTTCTGCTTTTCAGAGAAAGCTCGTGGAAGCTTCACAGTCAACAAAAAAATGTTTTATTAAGACTACTTGAAGTCGATCAATTACCTTCAATATAGCGTCCACCCTCTTGATTAAACAATAATGGCTTCTTCTTCTTCTTCTTCTTCTTCTTCTTTCAGTAGTCCTATTACTGCTACTTCTTTGACCTCCCAACCATGTAAGTATGATGTCTTCTTGAACTTCAGGGGTGAAGACACTCGTCGCAATTTCATCAGCCATCTCTATGCTGCTTTGTGTCAAAACGATCTCCAAACCTTCTTTGACGATGATGAACTCAAAATAGGAGAAGAAATTCCTCAGTCACTTCGCCAAGCAATCAAAGATTCCACTGTCGCTGTCCTCATTTTCTCAAAAAACTATGCATCTTCCAGTTGGTGTCTTGATGAACTTGTAGAGATCATCAAGTGTTGTCGAACTCATAGACAGATTGTCATACCTGTCTTTTATGAGATAAATCCGTCCCATTTAAGAAAACAGTCGGATGATGTTGCAGCGGCATTTGTAAAACATGAGCAAAATCCCAAGAACGTACATAAGACCCAAGGTTGGAGGGATGCGTTGACAACAGCTGTCAATCTACGTGGGTTTGACTCTAAAGACTTCAGGTATGTTTTAGTTTGTATGATTAATTCAAGTAAAGCATTATTTGCTTTCATTCATTTATATTGTGTTTCATAATTGGTAGGAATGATCATCTGCTTATTAACAAAATAGTTGAAGATATTTTGGAAAAACTAAGTCAATCCATGACATGGGATGGCTGTGAGAATTTGGTTGGAATGGACTCGCGCATTGAGCAAATTAAGAAGGTATTTACTATTAAGCCATCGGAGGTTTGTGTTTTAGGAATTTGGGGGATGCCCGGTATTGGTAAAACTACTATCGCTAAAGTCATATATAATATGATGTCCTATCAATTCCAAAGTTATCGTTGCTTTGTCAGTAATGTGAGGCAACAAGAAGAAGCAGGTGGCTTGATGAAATTACAGGAAGAACTTGTTTCAAAAGCGTTGGGTGAGAAAAATCTAGCAAAATATATGTTTAGTGCTGGACCTACACCATTTCTTAAAGCAAGACTTGGTCGTAGGAAGATGTTGATTGTTCTTGATGATGTGGATAATTCACGACAAATAGAGTCTTTGATTGGAGATCCATGTTGGTTCGGCTCGGGAAGTATGATTCTTATCACTAGTAGGGATAAGCGAGCATTTAAAGGAAGGGCTAATTTTATATATAATGTTGAAAAATTAAATGAAGATGAAGCCCTTCAACTTTTCACGAGGAGTGCCTTCAAGCAAAAATATCCGGGAGATAATTATGCTTCCTTGTCAAGTTCAATTATTCGCTATGCACAAGGCAATCCTTTCGCTTTGAAGGTTTTGGGCTCCTCTCTAGTTGGGAAAAAGGAAATGGAGTGGCAAAATACAATAAATCAATTGCTAGAACTTCCTGACAACGACATTCAACGCATGCTACAGATTAGTTACAATGGGTTAAATAGGGTGGAGAAAGATGCCTTTCTTGACATTGCATGCTTTTTTAAAGGAGTTCGCAGAGACATCCTGAGAAAGATATAGAGAAGCAGTAGATTCAATATCGATGTTATAATATCTGTTCTCATAGATAAGTGTCTTTTGACTATTTTCGACCAAAACATGTTGGAAATGCATGATTTATTGCAAGAAATGGGAAAAGAAATTGTTCGTCAAAAAGCTAAGTATCCGAACCAACGTAGCAGATTATGGGATCCTGAAGATGTTTACGAAGTATTTGCAGAGAATAAGGTAATATCTTGAATATATTTAACACAGAACTCTACATTATTAGTAATCTCTTATACTATTTGATTTATTTTAAATACGTAATTTACTGTTATGTTAACTTATGTAGAAATTTGGCTATTGTAGGAAGCTGAAGCAGTGGAAAGCATAATTCTTGACATAAATAAGATAAAGGAGATAGATTTAAATCCAAAAGTATTCATGAAGATGCCTAATCTTAAGTTTCTCAATTTTCATGGAAGTTTTAGAAAGATAAGTAATCTACGTCTCTCTCAAGGTCTTGATTATCTTCCCAATAAGTTAAGGTATTTAGGTTGGGATAAGTATCCATTGGAATCTTTTCCACCTAATTTCCAACCAGAGAATCTTGTGGTGCTTAGATTACGCTACAGCAACATAAAACAATTATGGAGCAGAGCCATGGTACTGTACTTAACTTATATATTGCTTAATAGTTTAGCCTTTTGTTCTTTCTTTCTATCAAAAGTTCAAAGTAATATTAGATTAGAGCTAATAATGGCTTCTGTTATTTTTGTTAACTACAGGAGGATTTGGTGGCATCTCAAGAGACATATGGAATGTGGAGTACGATTGTTAATGGTTTTCGAAGTTTGGTTAAAGTTCCTTCCTACATTTATGGAAGTCAGTTAGGCAAGTTAACTTTCTTGAGTTTGGAAAACAACAAAAGTATAACTCATTTTCCAACTGGTAGAAGTGAATTTCTAGAAGCTCTTGATTTTCTTGATCTTGGTGGTTGTGAAAATTTGATTACATTTCCAGAAATTTCAAGCAACATAGAAAAGTTATACTTAAATTGGACGGCTATAAAAGAGGTACCTTCATCGTCAGTTGAACTCCTCAGCAAATTAAAGATATTAGAAATGAGTCATTGTAGAGAGCTTGAAAGCCTTCCGAACAATTTTTTTAACAAATTAACATCTCTCACAGAACTTTATCTAGAGGGATCCTCACGGTTTAAGACGCTTCCTGAAATTTTAGAGCCTGTGGATAATTTGGAGCGTGTCAACTTAATGGTGACAGTCATAGAGAAGTTCCCATCATCAATTGGCAATCTCAAAGGGCTCCAAGAGTTACAGATATCTTTTATAAATTTTGAAAATTGTTTTGTAGGAGACCACCAAGCATTGGCTTTGTCGTCGGAAGGTTTCTCTTCATTACAAAGCCTATTGATTTACAAGTGTAATTTAAGAGAATTGGATGAGGACTTGTGCTTTCCATCTTCCATAGAAAGTCTATATTTGCATGAAAGTAGCTTTGAGAGAATCCCTGCAACCATAAAAAAACTTTCAAGGTTACGATTTCTCAATATAGAAAGGTGCGAAAGGCTTCAATCCTTGCCAGAACTTCCATCGTGTGTCTCTGTTGTAATCGTCGAAGATTGCAGATCACTAGAACAAATATGGACCCTTAAACAGCTACCCCTTGACTCACAAAAAGAGCAAACTTGGCTGCCTGATAAACTCTTCAATTTTTCAAATTGCTTAAAGTTGGATGAAGATCAATGTCAGGCTATCGCAAGTACACTGTTGAGGAATCATCTAACAGCTTTTGCAAGAAATCAAATGCAGAAACCATTGGTATGTAACTCTCTTTCTTTATTTGGGTCTTTACAATCATTAATTTGAGATATAAATTTGCGCTGTCAGGAGACTTTTCAAATGGTTTATCCTGGAAGTAGAATACCGGAGTGGGTCAGGTATCAAAGCATGGGTGATTCCATTCAAATCCACCTTCCTTCTCATTGGTTTAATAATCTCTTTTTGGGATTTGCTTCACATCTATGCGTTGATTCTGTTAGAGGAAGCTTCGATCTTAGATATGATTGCTATTTTGGAGACAGTTACCATTCCTCCAACACTTTTTCTGAGCAGTTGTTCGTTCGAAGAAAGGATACAGAGCATATGTTCGTGTGGATTAGGAAAGAATTTTTTAAATGGATATGTATACATGATGATAACTTTGAAGAGGATGTAGTCTTTTTTAAATTCACTAGCTCAGTGAAGAATGGAATCAAAAGCTGCGGGATTATTCCACTGTATGCTCAAAAAGATGAGGATGATATCTGCGAAACATTCGACTTTCTAAATTTGGAAGTGCCCAAGTTGAAGATCGAAGAACTTAAGTGAAATTAAGAGGTCGCAACTTGGAGTTCAATGTTCCCACCAGGTGAGTTATACATGTTTTGTGTGTTCTGAGTTTTCACAAAATAAAACTGACGTTAAGGGGAAATACTAAATCTGATTTTTTGAGTACAAGTTTTTATTTTTCTATATCATGTTATGTTCTTCTGATTGAGCATAACAGAAGTTGCCAAGTCTTTTACAGATCAACGATATAAACAAGATAGATGGTACATACGAAGACAAAGTAAGATAGACTGCTTCAAAATGAGTGAAGAAAAGCAAACAAACACTTGGGGTTCCTGCAAATTTTTCTCCAACTTTGGCCTCTAAAATGTTGGGATTTGGTAGTTCAAGAACTCACTCCTTTTTACGCATGACCCAAAAGTGGCGACTGAGACCCCAAAACTGGAATGTATTATATGTAACTGTAACAGTTAGTCTATTCATTTGAAATATTCCTCCAACTAGAAAGTCGTTTGTTATGTTGGACTTGGACAAATTACTGACTTTTAAAGCCCCTTTCTCCTTTGACTTGTTCTGCTTTAACTCTTTTGCTTCCCCAAACCATTTAGTACGCTAGTTAGCTGTTTTCTTATACGCAGAACATTTCCACTTCGTCCAACGAGAAAGCCGTTTGATTTCATCAATAAAATGGCATAGGCCAGAAATTTCAATTTTCATTTTGACGACCCTCACCTTTCTATCTACATATCTCTAATATATTTGTCTCTCGTGGAAAAGCAGTGGGTCGGGCTGGACTCAAGCCTGAATTAGGTTGATTTTTTTAAATTTTTTGAAAGAAATTTATTTATTTAAAAATAATATGAGAAATTTAGTTGATTAATTTGGTTAATAATAATTGAGATTGTATGATAAATGAATATATAAAAGACACATATATTGACAAAATAAATAAAATAAAACTGTTTGGCCTTTATTTGCTAAAGGACAACACGTAGCCCTTTGGATGAATGGTGCGAGCGTGCCAGGAATTTTAGGTTTTCTAAACCGAAAGAAAAATAGAAAAGAAATTATAGCACCTCGTAAACTGACTCAAAATAAAAAACGACTGTGTATGCTAGAAATGGACAAGAAACTAACAAAAGGAACTTTGCTTCATTGATAGACAACTTGGCAAAACATAATGACTAAAACTTTGAAAGAATAACTAAAGGCAATGGGAAAGGAAAATGCTAGGCTGGAAAAATAAAAGGATTGCTGGAAAATAAAGGAATAAGCTAAAGTGTAAAAAATGTGCTGGAGTGCTAGGCTTTGGTTTGTTAAGAGCTGGATCCTTCTTTCTTCTTCAAAGCTCCTATTTATAGCTACCGATGATGAGTGTCTTCATTCAAATTTGAAATCTTGATAAAGCTTATCCCACTAAATCAAGATCAAGTTCAAAATGATCCTCATCTTATCCAACGGAGATTTGATTGGCCGGTGTCCATTATCTTCTCTTCTTATCTTTTCTTCAAATCTGGACTCCCGATCTTCAAATAGATTCTATCGCATCCTCTTTTGCTGGTCACCAAAATCTGATGGGCTAAGGCCAGTGTCTAGACTTCAAACTGAGTGTCCCCCTGTAATTAACTTGTGATCTTGATGAAATCTTGTTAGATAAAGATCAATTTCGAATACAACCTTATTTTGTTGGATAAGGATAATATTTGAATTAAACTTTATCTTATCCTATAGAGATAATATTTGAATAAAACTTTATCCTTATCTCTTCGTTATCTTGGATTTCAAGACTCCCACTGCAACTCAAATTCTACTGCTCCCTTCTTTGCTGGACACTAGAATTTGATAGGCCACGATTAATGGGCTTCTCTTGGACTTCGGACCATAGGCTTTTCTTTGGGCTTTAGATTTTCGGTCCAAAATAGTGAAAATGGGCCGAACCCATTTTTAGGTATAAACAGGTTGCTTCCCATAGTGTTGAAGAGAGCTGTTGATTTTTCTATGGCCTCCAGAACCTTTGTTAAAAGAATCTCAATGTTGCTTGATTGACTTAACTCAAGAGGCTAAGGTTGGTCTTCCAGCGTTGTTGTTGCAACGTTTTCTATACCATCGCCTCGACTGGGGGAAACGTCAGTGCTTTTAGTAGATCTTGTTCTCGTCATTGCGTGGGTCCCACCAGGCGTGCCAAAAATATGTTTGGCCTTTATTTGACTAAAAGACAACACATAGCCCTTTGTTCGGATTGTAAATGAATTTCGAGTATGTCAGGAAATTAAAGTGTTTCCAAACTAGGAAAATAGGAAAATAAATTGTTGTGCCTTATAAACTGATTGAAAATCAAAACAACTGTGTACTGCTAGAAAAGGGACAAAAATCTAACAGAAAGTACTTTGCTTCATTGATAAGCAAATTGGCAAAAACGCAATGACTAAGAAAATTGAAGAAATAGCTAATGACAATTGGAAAGAAAAATGCTAGGCTAGGAAAAATAAATTATTGCTGAGAAAGAAATAAGCTAAAAAATGCAAAGATTTGCTGGGGTGCTAGACTTTTGATTTATTAGAGGCCCGATCCTTTTTCTGCTTCAAAACTCCTATTTATAGTCAAAGATGTTGAGAGTCCTACTGCAATTGAAGTTGTAATCCTGATAGAATCTTATCCCACGAGATAGAGCTAAAGTTTAAATAAACCTCATTTTATCCAATGGAGTTTGGCTGATGTCCATTATCTTATCCTCTTATATCCTCTTTAAATTTGAACTCCCAGTCTCCCACTCCAACTCAAACTCTACCACGTCCTCTTCTACTGGACACCGAATTCTAATGGGCCAAGGCCAATGTTTGGATTTTAAACCATAGATTTTTTTTGGGCTTCAGATTTTCGGCCCAAAACAGTAAAAATGGGCCGATCCTATTTTTCGATGTAAACACCAAGCAAGCAGCCTAAAAGTCCCACCACATCTGATTCGAGACAAAATGATCATCTCATTGGTAAATTTGTCCATTTGAGTACTATCTGTAACTTTGGATATCATAGTTTCTGTCAAGACGTGATTCATTGGCGTTGTCCGGTAGTTCCCAGACTGTTTTTAAAACTATCTTGGTGTACAGAGTCATTCCTTTCTGGGTCTTTGCATTCTTCAACTTGTGGAAATCAGGAGAAAGAAAAAAGCTAACTCTCGGGTCAAAACAATGATTCAGTAAGGAAATATCAACACCAACACGCCGTGTACTTCACAATTTTCTTAGCTCAAAACAATGATTCAGTAAGGAAATATAAACACCAACCCGCCGTGTATTTCACAATTTGTCATATCTTCCATCCAATCCCTATGTTGGGGAAACAGGGACGTCCCCGGTGTAGGCTTGTTTAGGATAACAGGAATTGATATCGAATAAGAAATTTAAAAAAAATTTAGAACTAAATTAAAAAAGTTATAATTTCTCTTATATCAAATAACAATTACATATACATAAAAATAATATGATAAAAATGTCTATAATTTATTTAATAATAAGAAAATTACAAATAGGAATGTATTAAATAATTTTTTACGTCATTAGATTAAGAATTTAAATGGTGTTATTTTTAATTTAACAAATTGACACTTTTTAATTAGTTAGTTTTTTATCAGCTATTAAAAATAATATTATTTTATTAAATTTAAATAAAATAATTAAATCAAACATTTCATGTTTTATCAATTTATTAATTTTCTTCTTCAACAAATATTTTCACATCCTCAAAGGAAAAGTTCGTATAAATTGTTAGAAATTAAAAAAGAAATTATTTTACGTCAAAAATAAGAACATCAAAGAAGGGTAACTTAACAAACACTTAAGTTTTAATTTAATCATCTTTAATCAAATTACATCATCCTCACAAGATCCAATGTAAACTTCTCACTGAATTGTACTGAATTGAAGTGATTAAATGGAGTTAAGAGTAAAAAATAAAAGAAGACTACACCTCATTACTTTACCATTACATGAAGTAAATAAGTGTTTCCTCTTATTACAAATTTTCGGTTAAATTATTATAAACTATCAATTTTAGATAAAAAGTTCATTTATCAATTTATAATAAAAATTAAAATCGGTTTGATTTTTTCCTCTATTTATTTTATTTAGAAACTATTTATTTAGAAATAAGTAAATGACTAAATAACCAAAAACATATAAACATGAACATATAAAAAACAAAAACATATGAAGAAGAGTATTATTATATTATAGAATAAGAATAACAAAAATATAAAAAATTAATCTGTCTATTAGAAAAGAGGAGAACTTATGAAAAAATGTAACCGATTCTTTCATTTACTTGGATCACTGGCCATTTGCCGAGAGTTTTGGGTTTAATACCGATATTTTAGCAACAAATCCAATAAATTTAAGTGTAGTATTTGGTGTATTGATTTTTTTTTAAGGGAGTGTGTATGAGTTGTTTATTTCAAATTAAACCAGCTACACTTTTTGTCGTTTTATCCAGTAAACTACACCTCATTCCTTTACTATTACATGATGATACGTGACTATTAGATTATGTTTGGTTGATGGTTTATACAAAATAGAATAAAATGTAATATTGTTTCTTTGTTTGGGATAAAGGTTTATAATAAATTGAAATGAAATGGAATAGAATAAAAGAGTTCCATATTACATTTCATTGTACTCTAAACAGTATAAATAAAAAACCTCTAATTTAGAGATTTAAAAATAAAATTTAGATTGATAAATAACTTATATTATATTACACTATAAACTCTCAATTCAAACTACATTTTATAATATTATATTATAAATCTTTCTGTCTCTAATAAACAATAATTTTCTAATATTATATTTATTTATATTTCATTTCATTATAAATCATTCTATTAAAATATTTGCCAAAGCCCTTTTGCATCCAATTGGTGGATGTTCTTCACAAAAACGAAATCGTGTTGTTGACGTTTTGGGTGGAAAGTCGACGAGTCGTTTACTTTTTAGGTACCAGTCATTTCCCAACTTCACAAAATTAACCAGACAGCCATTTATGATATAACATTACAAAGTAAGAGATGAATGCAAAATTGTTATAATATAGATATCTAAAAGGAAAGGAAAAGAGAAATTGATCAAATGGGAAAAGGTTGTGTTACTTTCTAAAGGGTAAATGACTTTTTTTTTTCAATTTAAGAAACTTCAAAAAAATTTATTTTATTAATCCTTAAAATTATTAAATCTTACTTAATTTTCATTTTTTTAAAAGAAGCTTATTCTTTTATATTTCAATTAAAAAATAATGATGAAATACACATAATATGAATATTAGATATAAACTAATCAAGAACCATTTATATGTTGATTCGACCAAATTTTTAAATTAAACAGAACTAATTAAATATAACTTATTATAATTATTTTAAACTATTAATTTAAGTTGACTTCAATATTCAATTTAAAATATAAGTGATTTTTAATATTAACATTACTTTAAAAATAACTTACTGTTAAAAAATTTAATAATAATTTCTTAAAATTTTGTGGCTATATAAAAAATCTTAATTTTATGTAAATAGAAAAAAGGACTTAAATATAATTAATTCAAATTAGACTCATAGACTTTTGGCCGACCTAGCAATTCTTACCATCCTACTCAGCCTTGTTTTGAAGATTGTGCCGATCGAAAATGACCGTATATATATTTTACCTAGACTATTCCACTATCGTTATTTAATTTTATTACCCTTTCCCACTACAAAAGTGATACAATTGTATTTTAGACAAAGTTGTGTCTAATTACCTTAAAACAAAACACTAATGGCGCCCACTAGCTCCACTTAATTTAATTCGGGTTATATTTAATTGTTTTTGTCACAGACTGAACCGATTAGTTTAATTGAAATTAATATAAACCAGGTTGATTTTATGTTCGGTTTAAGTTAATAATCTTTTATAAGAAAAAATTGATTAATTAAGTAATAAATTGGTCAATTTTTTTAGAAAACCGGCCCTAAAAGCAACCGATTCTTGAAAGAATCGTAAAATGATTTGAAAATTTGTCAAAATATAGGCTAAATTTTACACAGCAACACATAAATGCTCTGAAATTACATTAATTGCTTCCTAATGTAACTAATGTTTCACAATGCACGAGGAGTGCGTTAATTGAATTTGTTTTTTTCTTTTTAGTGTTGCAAATTAT